>CAJUYI010000905.1:83349-128590 GCA_910591695.1 Galerucella pusilla | reverse complement strand
ATTTATGTTTACATAACGCACAACTCAATTCAAAAGTTGACGTGTCTCGGTATTTTTTATAATTTTCTAAAATAATGACAAATAATTTTATTCCATAAGTGGTTTCCACACTGTATATGATAGAATCAAGATGTTGTATAAATAGGAGTAGATCGTTTCATCAGTTTTTTGTCTAGTGTGTGTGATGTATTTCAAAAGCAAAAATGACGTTTTAAATAATTCATTGCGGAATGTAAGAATTTCAATAACTCTACTGGTGTTTGATTAATATTACTAGAAAATTTAATATGGAAAGTGAATCAGACAGTGAATTTAATACTTATTAAATATATAATTTGCTCAATAACATGAGAAGTAATAAGCTTCATAAATGTAATATACTATAATAGTGTCTTAGGGCGGGTTTATCAATGCCCGGTTAAATCTGTCAGCTAAGTAGCCCTCAGCTATCTCTAGCCGCCAGTCAAAGTCTCGGTTACAATAGAAAGCGTTTATCAATGCACCACATAATTGACAGCTAGCTAACTGGAGGCTAAGTGTAATTGAGCATTTGACAACCTTGTTCGGGTTATGAACGTGAGTGTAATGTTGTCAGAGTGTTAATTTGGTGTAAGGAGGATCACCCGTTACATGAAATATACATATTATTAATTATATTCGCATATTTTGTTATAATACACTAAATCAAGAATATAGAGGTGAAAGTTATTATTTTTCTATTTTATCGTAAGCTTACTCTGACAACATCGTGGAAAATTTCACTTGTCAGTGTCAAAACTGTGATACTGTTATTTTTATTTCGTCTATGTTGTGCTTTTTTGAGTTGTTTGCATTTGAGCATGTCCAAAAAACAAAAAATATTTCACAATTTCACGGAGTCAGAGCGTCAATTAGGTACTTATAAAAGTAGCCATTCACCATAAAAGTATAATAGAATGCAAAAGGACAGATGCTGTGACTTGGCGAGAAAAGCTGGAATTTGTTGGAGTATCATGAGAACTCTGGGTTTAGATAGTCGAAACCGAATAATAAACTCTACATCATCGAGCTCTTCAAAGGGATTCATCCGTTCTCCAACAGTATATGGTCGTCTTCCGTACTCTACAAATTCCAATATTTCGCCAAGCTCCAAGCTCTTCATCGAAAAGGTCGTCAAGTTCCTCAAGATCCATTGAAAATAACAATGAAATAAAATACACACAGAACCTGGATGCTACTAAACTACTATAAATGAATCAAATAAGCTTCTTGATTTCACCCTAAACGATAATAACACAATCAAATTTAAAGTTGAAATAATCTTTGTTGCAAAATAAAAGCAAACATGAAAAAATCATGACACAGTTGTCAGTTAGAATCTATGGTTAGAATAACGGAACACCACTTTCTCGTATTTAACTGTATGTTCTAAGGTTAAATTCAACTTGATAGTGGCAGCTAGGGTAGCCGAAAGTTTGACTGTCAGCTAATGTTGATAAACACTTTGACCAACAGATAAGATTTAGCCGAAGGCTACAATATTTAACCGAGCATTGATAAACCCGCCCTTAGTTTGACAAAGTAATTTATACCTAAACAGGTGATTCATAGTCGTGAACAAAATATAGTATTCTACTCGCATATAATGGCAATGGCTGTTATTTACTCGGGTGTTTATGTCACTTGCCTGCGGCTCGCGACATAAACGCCTCTTCGTAAATAATAGCCATCATTATATTGTAATGTTTTTCTTATTTATTTAAACAGTTTTCACCGTGGGATAAAAGTATACACTCACTATGGATAATTACTATTGATTTATTAGAGAAACACCTACACACTATAATAAACATAGTTTATATACACACTACTTAATGTCTATTAATTTATCTACACTCGGTATGATAATTGTCCTAATTTATCTTCAACACTATTTATATTCACTTTCTGTTCACTCACTGTATACTGAAACTGTTTACCGATTCAATGTATAATGAACAACTACTCGACTCACTCGAAAACCCGCGTATATAAAGTCCCTCGAATCTCTAGAACTTTCTTGAATTCACAACCTCTGCAAACATATTTATAGTTATAAATCGAGAACATTCGCGATAAACCATTGTATATCCTGGTACGTCCAGAACAGTCTGGATATTACCTGCGAAAGAACCTTTCTAGAAAGGTCGTATTCATAGTTTGCGACAGGACCGGCTTCTGAATCAGTGAGTTCGTAACAATATGCTTGTTGAATACTATACTATTATTCGTCTCGCATTTCACTTTTATCAAAGATCCAGTCAATTTTCTCAGTATAACAGTCATACAGTAGTTACAAGCCGCTCAAGTGCGAATAGGAGAAATGTGATTTTAGGTAGTCCAGTTTACTATCGTTCTCACAGTACCGAACGATCTACAGCAAATTAAATAAGCGAAAAAAGTAGACCATGGACATGTAATAATGCGAACACTTATTCAATTTAAGAAAAAAATCTTATCGTAATAGTATATTATCCAACAAGCATATATAATGATGGCTATTATTCACGATGGTTCGTTTTCATAAACACCTGAGTGAATAATAGCCATATATGCCAGTAGAACACTATATTTTGTCAACGACTATGAATTAGCTGTTTAGGTATAATTTTTTTGTAAAACTAAAACACTATAGTTTATTACAAAAAATTGAAGTTCGTTTCAAAGTAGTTGATAGCACAGAGCACCTATAATAAACTGAAATCGGAGGTCGGGAGTCTCAAAAAAGGAAGGAATTGTGACCAGCACACCTGGTAATCGGCCAAATAACAATAGGTATGGTAGGTATGATCCGGACCCCCGATCCGTGCTATCAACTCCATTGGGACAGACTTTACGAATTACTAATAATTTACTTCTTATGTTATTGAACACATTATAATATTTAATGTCAAATATATTCTGATATCCTGATGGTTTACGGCTCTGACTTGGTGAAATGAGGAATTTTAGACATAAGATCGAATCCTCGTATCGGTGAACATTTTTATTCAATAAATTGTGTCATTTGTATATATGAATAGTCTTTAATGTGATTATTATGTGTCAAGGGACCTTTTCATTATCCACACTTTTTATTCACTGGTGAATAATGTACGTCATTATAATTGAAAAAGCACACGTTAAATTTTGAAATTTTCAAATAGTCGTGAACAAATTTTTGGATCACCACGTTACTATTAATGTTTTTTGGTAATTTTGAATATTTCATTATGGGACTTCATAAAAATTATCAAAAAAAATTGAATGTGATTGTTTTTCGGAACAAAAGGTAAATTCTAAGACTATATTTCTCCATTGCACCGCTCTAAGTATTCTATAAACTATTTAAGGATCACTTGATATTAAGTGCTTACTGTCTTTCGCAAGAACTTCGAGATTGTTATCAAAGATCGAAAGGAACTTGAGGAAGAGAACGCACCACCACTTAGTAGAGCGAATGAACTGATCTGGTATACAGACGGATCTAAAAATGAACTCGGCACCGGAGCAGGCATATACAGCAAGACGAGCAAATATGAAGGAATCGTCTCGCTAGGAAAATACGCCTCTGTATTCCAAGCAGAGGTTTATGCAATACTTGCGTGTGCAAGGGCTAACAGTATGAGAGCCTACAACAACAGGCAGATCAGGATCTACAGCGACAGCCAAGCCGCCCTTAAAGCACTTCAGAGCTATAGGGTGACATCTCGGCTAGTATGGGAATGCGGCGAAGAACTTAGAAGACTGGCGACTCGGAACAGTGTAACACTGGAGTGGGTACCAGGTCATAAAGGAATCGCAGGCAATGAAAAAGCTGACGAACTCGCAAGAGTAGGATCGTCAACTCTGATGAACGGACCCGAACCTGCTGTGGGCATCCCCAGATGCTTAACCAGGTCATGGTTAAAAGGGTGGTTGAAAGAACAACACAAGAAATACTGGAAGAATACGACTGGGCAAATACATGGGAAGAAATTCATAAAAGAACCATCAGAAAAAGTAACGAAAGAACTGCTCTCAATGAGCAGGAACAAACTGCGCACCACTACGGGGCTACTTACGGGACACTTTCCCACAAAGGAGCACCTAAACAGAATAGGGCTGTACAACGGAGACCTTACATGCAGAAGATGCAAAAAGGATACCGAAACAGCTCTGCATATACTATGCTACTGTGAGTCGCTGGACCACAGAAGGCAGAAACTTTATGGTAGAACCCAAATGACTCCAGAAGACTTCTACAATCAACCAGCTAAGAACCTGTATGAGCTAATACAGGGAACGGATTGGCTGAATAGGTTGTAGTCAGAACACTAGGAGTATCCACAATAAGCCCAGGAGGCTGAGGTGGTACCGGCGAAAGGACGGCTCCGAAGGGAAAAAAAAAGTGCTTACTGGGTTGACTTGAGTTCGACTTATTTCGAAATTGCGGTAGATTTTAATGTTCTCGAAATAATAGGCCATTCCAGAATGACGTCATTGACAGGTCGACCATATTGTGCTGGAGCGCACACATTCTATTTAGTTTTTATTGTATACTGATGAACAACGGATAAAAGTTAGACTTTGATTACCAATTCGTTTTTGGAGGTATCTAAAATGCCATTTCTTTGTGCAACGCCGCGATGCTTGGTTTAGTGCTTTAAAACGGGGCCCCCTCAAGAATCACAACTTCAAACTTGGCGTGTGTGTTCTCGACATTCCATTCAAGGTTAGATAGTGTCAATTTTTATTTAAAAAATACAAACTCACAAGGCTCAACGACAACCAATCGATTTGGTTGCCCCTCAGCACAATATAGCCGACCTGTCAAAGTCATGTTGTTGGAGAACGAGTATCTCCAACATTAACGAGTAGTTTTAACATTGTGAAAATTATATAATTTTTCAGTTTAAAGCATGGAGCTACTATTAAGAGGAGATGACACAGTCGACTATCTTATAATAGGAAAGTGGTATCACATGAGTGACATTGTGATGTTAGCAATATGGCGTCGACGGTAGAGCCGGACTATTTAAATTTTCAATCAATAAAAATATATTCACTAGTGAAATTCTTTTTCACCTAGGTATAGCGTAGCGGCTTGCACTAAGCCTAAATATTAAGTGGGGAATGGAAAACAATACCAGCGTGGTTCAAACAGAACTGGCTGGTATCTCAATTGCCACAAAAGAACTAACCAGAAGAGGAATTTCTGGCAAAAACATAATAATCTGCACTGATAGTAGACAAGCCCTATTAGTCTTGAACAGACAACGTGTTATATCGAGGCTAGTACTAGAGTGCCACCAAGATTTAGCTGACGCCTCGGCAGATAACAATATTATCCTGAGGTGGGTTGAAGGGCACGACAGGAGTAAAGGAAATCGCATCGCTGATTCTACATGCAGTCTTGCCAGGATCACCCTGGGCGACCCTGGGAAGCTGGCGCCAAAGAAATATTTGGCGATGACCAGGAAAAACCTACGTTTAACAGTTGGATTTCTGACTGGTCACTGCAAACTGAGGAAACACCTCCATACTATGGGGCTAGTGGACACACCTCTATGCAGGATGTGTGAACAGGAAGATGAAACTGTCAGGCATGTCTTATGCGAGTGTCCGGAGTTATCGTCAATAAGAGAGTGTGTGTTCGGTGAGTCTTGGCCTACACCTGCCGATATAAAGGAGATGTCTCCTAGTGACCTGTCCACCTTCCTGAGAAGGGCAGGATGGACAATGACCTAGGAGGACAACTCCTCGGGAGGATGTACAACGGGTCACATGTGGCCTAAGTGCTGTGAGCCTACACACTCACCCTCCTTACTCTACAGATACAGATACAGCGTAGCGGCTTTTTGAATTTTTGATTAGAGGTGGTTTTCTTCGTTAAAGTGCACATTATCGTCCTTTTGACAAAATGAACTTGATAATATAGAAACACTGTATTTTGTTGGCTGCCAAGAACCTCTTTTCACAAATTTCAACCACGTATCTCTTATTGATGGAGTTCTAAGAACTCTACAAACATTTAATATAATATGAAGTTAAATAAAACTTATTGAAGCACAAAGAAATATATTCCAGTACAGTCCTGTTTCGATTGTTTACTAACCTATGATATGTTGTTCCTGATGATTTTTTCGTATTTGCACTGTCTCTGCTTGTACAACTTCGTGAAGCACAAGAAACCATTATTGTTCAATTATTAAAATAGAAAAAAACGACACTAACAAAAAGAAAATCCAAAAATACCCAATTCACATCCACAAAACAATACTAATGTCAAGTTCACAGAGAAGTGGTAGTAAAATGGCGAAACCGATACCACTTTTACGACAGGCGTAGCGACTCCTCTTAATACTAGCTCCATGGTTCAAAGTGTAACTATATAGTACAACTTCATCCTTTAGCTAGTTGTAATCATGACATTTATGGAAGTTAATAATCTAACCTCATTTTAATATTGATTTTGGCATCTGTCAAATTATGAAGGATTTTTATTTTCTTAAAATACTAAAAGTATTTTTTCGTGAGACACCGTTGATGTGAAGCCGGTTACAGAGCGGTTATACCCCCACCAAAGAAATTTCAAAGGTTGTTACCGTTCATGATCTCTCGCGAAAATCAACCGGTTAACCGGATAGAATTAACTTCACAACAATTATAAATAAACATAACCTCAATAAGAAGGGACGAGTTACAGAGTTTCATAATGTTTCATTGTTTCTATTGTTTTAAAAATGTTTTCTTTAGTTTTAACTATAATTGACGATTTTTTTGGTACTAGCTTTCTCGTAGTTATGTCATCACAAGTAACGTTGCAAAGTTCAGTTAGGCTACGAGTTTCGGATGATTATTTTCACCCTAGGGTGAATCATATGGATTGGCTAGACAAAAGGTATTTTTTCGCGAGATCCCGTTGATATAACGGGAACTGTTATTCAGTTCCCACTGCATTTTTGCGATAGAACGGTAATAGGGGAGTATGTTAATGACGTAATTTGTGACGCAATAAGTTATAAAACGGGATCTCTTTCAGTTCCCGCACCTAGGAGTATGGTTACTGGCGGTTATAGAAATTTAATTGACAGGAGTAACATTTGAAAATTAGAAATTTGATTGGAATTTCAGTATAATATCAAAAATCATTCATTATTTTATGTATAATATCCAGGGATCTAGTAACTGCGAAAAAGTGTTTATTTACATTCTAAAAAGCTGAAAAAACATCGTTTCATTATATTTGCTCAATCAATCCATATGATTCACCCTAGGGTGAAAATAATCATCCGTAACTCGTAGCCTAACTGAACTATGCAACGTTACTTGTGATGACATAACTACGAGAAGGCTAGTACCAAAAAAATCGTCAATTATAGTAATATATAAAATATATATAAAAAAACATTTTTCGAACAATAGGAACAATGAAACCATAAGAAACTTTAGCTGAGTTCGTTATTTGCATCGCAGAGGAGACGGATTTTTGGTCACGTGATCACAGATTAATCTGAGCAAATTGCTATTAACGAACGGCCCGACCAATCATACATATAAACGAACTTCTAACCTCCTTTTTGCCTGTGTCTATCATTTTAGAGACTACGATTTTTTTGTTCGATTTTTTCATTTTAGATTTTATTTTTCATTATTCACGACTACGTCTAGCCCTGAGGCGATTTCGGTAGCTACTCATGGTCCACAAACAGTACGAGATTTATCTAATGACAGAAGTTACTACAACATAACCTCATAACATGACAGATAAACAGATTAATCTTTCTCGTCGGTCAAAATATTCCGAGCAAACAGATTTACATCCGACTGATCTGAGCGGAATTACCGAACAGTTCAGATTTACCTCCCCTACCTCTAGATGTAATAAACGAACGATTCAGACTAAAAAGATTAATCGGACGCAAATAACGAACGCAGCTTTTGTAACTCGTCACTTTTTATTGAGGTTATGTTTATTTATTATTGTTTTGAAGTTAATTCTATCCGGTTAACCGGTTGATTTTCGCGAGAGATCATGAACGATAACAACCTTTAAAATTTCTTTGGTGGGGGTATAACCGCTTTGTAACCGACTTCACATCAACGGTATCTCACGAAAAAATACTTAAATATAATGAAACGGTGTTTTTTAGCTTTTTAGAATGAATACTGAAATTTCAATCAAATTTCTAATTTTCTAATGCCACTCTTGTCAATTAAATTTCTATAACCGCCAGTAACCATACTCCTAGGTGCGGGAACTGAAAGAGATCCCGTTTTATAACTTATTGCGTCACAAATTACGTCATTAACATACTCCCCTATTACCGTTCTATCGCAAAAATGCAGTGGGAACTGAATAACATTTCCCGTTATATCAACGGGATCTCGCGAAAAAATATTTTAAGTAGTCTAACGATGAAGAGTGTCACTTTGAAAGAAAACTCAAAAAAGGTTGTCAAGTTTTTGAAAAATAGAAAAAATGTGAAATATTTCCCACCCCCAAAAAATGTTGTAAAATAATAATCATTCAAAAAAAAAGAATTTGAATTTCAAATTGTTTATCTTGTTTGTTCGAAACAATGGTTACTGGGTTTTACCCCGGCTGTATGTACTAGGAAAATCATAGAAATACTACATATAGAGGCAACAAGCCATAGGGCGCTCTGTAAGTGGGAATGTCCGTCGGGACTCCAGTAAGAGAGAAAGAGATATACGATCAAAGGTTTTTCTACTAGCGTGCGGAAAAGTCCACTTTCCCGCACTCATTTTAGTGCGGAAAAGTAAATAATATGTTTTTGGGGAGTATACTGACATTTGAATATTTAAAATATATATTTGTATGATTGTAGTTTACCAAATGACTGTAAAAAAGTAATACATTTATTATAATAGAGTACACGCATATTTCATATTTTGCTAGGATATTAATTTATAATAATAAATATGATATCAAAAATTACTGATAATAGGAAATAAACCAGTTTCTATTGGAAATTACTTCTTTGTTGGGGTAGACATTAACTGTCATTCTTGTCAGAAAAACCACTTTTTGTTGGCCACACTGACCTTAGACTGAACTCCTCTATTGTTTTCAAAATATGACAACTGAATTGTCAAAAGTAACAGATAAAATTTATGTCGACCTTAGATAAGAAATACGTTAATGACGTCATAATTCAGTCTCATCCATTTCATGAATGAGAGAGCAAGCTAGACAATGTATGACGTAGCGGCAAAGGATGGCTGTCTAACTACTACTACTACTACTACTACTACTACTAAATGTGCAGGCGAGCCTTGTCCTGGACAACTCAAGCCAAGGTACCGACACTGAGGCCACTGGCGGGCCCATTGTGCCAATCCTGCTACCTAGTCATCCATGAAGCCGAGCCCTTCAATAAAGGCCGCAACCTTTTTCAGTGGATGCCTGCTTGTGTCTCCAGGAGCCATGACAGTGACTCCGAAGATTCGCCTGCGTAATACAGCCGAGTGTGGACACTCTAAGAGAACATGAACTGACGTTTCATCAGTCATGCCGCAACCCCTACATAGGGAACTTTCCTCTACTCCTAGATTTTAGAGGTGCTTCCTCATACAGCAGTGCCCTGTTAGGAGTCCTGCTATCTTCCTTAGCCTACTCCTTGGTAGTTCAGTGGCTGCCTTGGCGTGTCCATCAGTCCATCCCTTCAGTAGAAGTTTGGATTGTCTAGGACCCTGCAGAGCATTCCAATGGGCGAGGTGCTGATTCCTCAGCCACTTCTTCGTCTCCTTGCGTATTCTTTGTTTTGTTAGGCCCAGGGTCGGGCCCGGGCCGCAGAAAGGAGCTGCCGCCCCTTCCGCAGCCAGTGCATCCGCCATCTCGTTGCCTTCAAAACCAGAGTGGGCTGGAATCCATTCTAGCCGCACCACGTTCCGCCTTGCAAGATTAGCAAGTAGTTCTCGACATTCGTTAGCAAGTCCTGAGTTGCCGGTATACCCACTCAGGGCTTTAATTGCTGCCTGACTGTCGGAGTATATGGTTCATTTTCATTCATTCAAACGTTTGGGTTGTGCTCAACAGCCCGGGCACTTGACCTAAGTCATTGTACCATTCCCAATAATATCTACTTCCCCTCCAAAAGTTTCGTGTCCTCTATATAGGCCACTAGCTTATTTGGGGGGATTTTAAGTAGTTCTGATGGTTGTATAGTTTCCTTTCCAAAATGCTTCTGTCTGAGTCCTTCTAAGTTCTTACATGAGCAGAATATATGAATAGGTGTTTCATCCCTTAGTTCGCACTTCCTACAGAAAGGTTCACTGACTATTCCCATTCTGTACAAATGTTTCCTTAGAGTGCAATGTCCAGTAACCAGGTCGGTTACTGTCTTCAAGTGTCTCTTGCTCAGTTTCAATAAACTGGTTGAGAGTTCTTTGTTTACCTTTTTCAGTAGACTTTTTGTGTGAAGATGACCTTCTGTCAACCTCCATTTAATTTGGTGTTCTTTGTCTAGCCAGTTCCGGATTTCCCCTCTTATGTAATCCTTTGTGATTCCACAGAACGGTTCCGGACCTATAAAGTCTCCTTTAGAGCCTTGTTTAGCTAGCTGGTCCGCCAATTCATTACCAGCAGTCCCTTCATGTCCCGGCACCCATACTAGAGACACTGTGTTGTCTCTTGCCAGCTTATTAAGGGACTCTTTGCAGTTTTTAACCAGTCTAGATTTCGTGGTAGGATTGCTGATAGCCTTCAGCAATGCCTGGCTATCAGTGAATATTTTTATTCTTTGTCCGGTATAACCCCTCTTGATATTTTCATCAATACAGGCTATAGCAGCAAATGTTTCTGCCTGGAATACAGACGTGTATCTACCAAGGCCGAAGAACATTTTCTTCCTAGGTCCATTTATACCAGCCCCAGTGCCATGGTTAGTTTTAGATCCATCAGTGAACCAGCTGATATCCCCGGGATTTCCCGAGTGCATCACCTGTTGCCTAGATGGAATGATAATATTCACTCGCTCAGTGAATATATTCTCTGGTATCATACTATCCAGACCCATCTGAAAGTTTGGTTCGTCTAGTATTGTCCCAGTTATATCGGTATGTCCCCCACGTACATTGTTCGGGGTCCACATGCCTCCCGATTTCAGTCTAAGAATCGCCATCATCGCCTCTGCCCTAACAAAAAGTTCCAGAGGAGGGAGGCCTATAAGGGCTTCCATTGATGACGTGCCCGTGCTGTTCATTGCCCCGGTAATACCGAGGAGAGCTTGTCTTTGGATTGTAGCCAATTTGTTCTCTACTGAGGACACTTCTGTCCTTCTCCACCAGACTACCGTTCCATAGGTGACCATAGGCCTAATCACTGTTGTGTAAAGCCAGTGTACCACCTCAGGTCTTATTCCCCAGGTTTTTCCCATAACTCTTCTGCATTGCCAAAATAGTCTGGTTGCCCTGGTAGTAGTTCTTTCCAGGTGTGCCCTCCAATTCAATTTAGAGTCGAGGGTCACTCCCAGGTATTTCACCTCTTTGGATATTTCGAGTGCTTCTCTGAACAGTTGTACCCTGCCCTCTGGAAGAGCCCTTCTATTCGTAAAAGCAACTAGTTTGGTTTTTTTTGGATTGACTGTTAGGTCCTCTTTAAGGCACCAGTCTTCCACAATTCGCAGTGCTTCTTGTAAGACATTTGCGACCGTCTCTGGGAATTTTCCCTGGGTGACAATCACAAGGTCATCCGCGAAGCCCTGCGTCCATATGCCTTGATCATTTAGTGTGCAGATCAAGTCATCCACAATTAAATTCCACAGTAGTGGTGAAAGTACTCCACCTTGAGGACACCCTTTAGTTGTCCTGACGGTGTACGTTGTATCATGCATATGTGCCGATATTCTCCTATGTTCAAGCATGGATCTTATCCATCTGCATGTGGTGTTGTTTGTCCCTCTCTTTTCGAGGGATTTGTTTATTGATGACATCGAAGTGTTATCAAAAGCACCTTCGATGTCTAAAAATGCTGCTAGGGCAAATTCTTTTTGGTTCAGGCTCCTTTCAAGTCTCGAGACCAAATTATGCAGAGCAGCTTCTCCTGATTTCCCTGCCTGATAAGCCCATTGCAGTGTGTGTAGAGGGATGCTCTTAAGCACTCCTTCTTGCAGATGCATCTGTATTACTTTCTCCATGGTTTTCACCATGAATGATGTCAGACTGATTGGTCTGTAGGATTTGGCCTGGGTGTAAGTTTCTTTCCCTGGTTTGGGAATAAACACCACCCTTGACTCTCTCCATGCAGTTGGTATATACCCTAAAGCATTGCTACTGCGTAATAACAAAACTAAAGGACCCATGATGATGTCAATCCCCTCTTGAAGAAGCTTGGGAAATATGCCATCTGGTCCTGGGGTTTTGTAGGGGTCAAATGAGTCTACAGCCCATCTAATAAGATGTGGTCTGAAAATCTCATTTGTTATCTTCCAGTCCTCTTTGGTAGCCCTCGTTTTGACTACTGGCCTGTTATCATCGCTCGAATCTATCCTTGCCGAGCCCGGAAAGTGCACACCAAGAAGGTGCTCTAAAGCTTCCTCCTCAGTCTTTGTGTACCCTCCACTCGGCAACTGGATAGATCTTACATTATTAGAAGTGTCCCTCTTGAGAATTCTGTTAATTCTGACCCTGTCAGGGACACTTTGTATGTCCTCACAGAATTCCCTCCAGGACTTTTTCTTTGATTCTTTTATATATGGTTATGCGTCGATCCACATAACCTCTGTCTAGGTTTATCTGCGCACATTCCAAGATAGCATATATCTCGGCCTGATATGCAGATACACCCTCACCCAATGGTACACAAACCTGTGTTCTTGGGTTTCTAGAGTAAATTCCAGCCCCTGCTCTATAACCGGAGCATGAGCCATCTGTGTACCAGACGGTCCCATTAGGCTGTGTATTACTCTCTTTTTCCCAGGACTCTCTATCCCGTATCATGGCCCTATATGGGGTAGCGAAGTAGTACTTACGCAGGCATTCATCAGCCACTCGAGCCAGAACTGGAATATCTTCCAGGAGCCGGAGCTTCTTGACGTGCCTGCACTCTTCCCCTCTTCGCACTTATCCCAGCTGTTTCAAGCGCAGGAAAGCCCTCCCCGCCTCAGCCTCGATCACATGGTGAAGAGGCCGAAGACCAAGGATCACCTCCATCGCAACAGTTGGTGTAGTTCTCATGCAGCCAGGTGCACCCAAACTGACCACCCTTTGAAGGCGTGCCAGTTGCGATCTAGCCGTGACCAAGGTTACCCTCGGCCACCAGACCAGAGCATAGGCAGCATAATAACTCTATAGAACCATATGATCGTTTTGGGGGTCAGTCCCCACCTCGGACCAATGGCTCTCCTACAGGCCCAATACGTGTTTGTCACCTTGCTTAGGCGACTATCAAGATGAGCCTTCCATGTCAGTGATTTATCAAGGATCACTCCTAGATACTTCACCTGTCCAACCACCGGCAGTGGTACTCCGTCAAGATTTAGACCCTCAGGTCTTATACCTCTCTTTTTGGTGAAAGCAAATATCTCAGCCTTGGCAGGATTAACTGCAAGTCCGTGTTCGTTACACCACCCATGTACCCTATTCAGAGCCCTTTGCATGAGGTCCCTGAGAACGGTAATGTGCCTTCCAACAACAAGGACAACGATATCATCGGCATACCCAATCGTTAGAAAGCCCTCACCGTTTAAAAGGGTTATTAGCTCGTCAATGACTAGGTTCCACAATGTGGGCGAAAGAACACCCCCTTGCGGACATCCCCTAGCGACGATTACTTTTGCCACATGGTCTTTCCATGTGGCCTCTACTGTACGGTGGCACAACATGGCCCCAAGCCAGTGAGTGATCATTGGCTCTATTCCATGATTTGCCGCAGCCCTACACATGGATCCTACAGGGGTGCTGTCAAACGCCCCTTGTATATCCAAGAAAGCTCCCAGGGCGATCATGCCATTCTCCAGCGCCTTCTCCACCTGAGTTACCAGTTGGTGTAAGGCACTTTCAGTTGACTTGCCACACCTAAAAGCATGTTGGTTGTTGGATACCTAAGCCCAACCTTTTCCTTTATGTATCGATCAGCCACCCTCTCCAGTGTTTTCAGCACAAAGGATGTTAGGCTAATGAGTCTGAAGGATTTAGCCACCGTATATGTGGTACGACCCGGCTTGAGTATGAAGACGACTTTCACCTGCCTCCACTGTTCAGGGACATACCTGCGTGCCAAACAGGCCCGAAAGATATGCACCAGAATTGTGCCAACGGCCTCCCAGCCTTGTTGAAGCAAAGCCGGGAAGATTTGGTCTTTCCCCGGAGTCTTGTATGGTCTGAATGACCGTATCGCCCAAGTACTCCGCTCGTGTGTGACTATTTCTTTTGCTAGAAGATAGTCCTTTTTACATGGTCGCTGTATACCTACATATCCCATGACAGGACACTCCCGCTCGATTCCCTCACAACCGGGGAAGTGTGTCTCCAGTAGATGCTGCAAGGTATCCACCGGGGTTTCGGTGAAAACTTTGTCTTCCTAGCCCTATTAAATAGGCGCCGGGTATGTTGCCGTAGCGAATCCAAAGACTTGTTCCACCATTTGTGGCCCTTACTCTCCTTCCTCGTTTTTTCGGCGCAGTTTTCCTCATAAGACGAGACAATAATTGAGCCCAGCTCCGCTATGGCCCAATCGATCTCATCATTGTTGCTAAAGTTCCTAGGGAAACCGCCAAGCCTCCTTGCGAGATCCAGTTTATAACGTTCCCAGTTGGTAGTCTTGGTGTCCCTATACTTGATTGATTGTTCCTCAGCAGCAACCCTGTAACTGAAACAAATGTAACTGTGATCCGACAATGACGGATCATCATTAACATGCCAGTCCTTTACCATACTTACAACGGTGCTTGACGCAAGCGTCACATCCAGGACTTCAGCCCTAATCCTATTTCGGAATGTTGGTTTCGTCCCTCGGTTGAGTAGTTGCAAGTCAGTGGTATCTAGATAGTCAAGCTGAACAAACTATAACAGCACCGTAATCGTGAGCAGGGCAACCATCTTGTTGAAACCGTATATCATCAAATATACTTTTCGGAACGATATGTTGTGATAAATTCAAATACTCACGGCTTAGACTTCCTTCAATGAAGAATGGCCCGATCAGTTGTCGCCCATTACACAAGTCCAAACATTCAAATTCTGTGGGTACTGGGTGAGTAATGCAAAGCAACGATGTAATTTTTCCCTTAAAGGATTATAATGGTTAAGTAATGAACAAGTTAATTCATCTGTAAAAAACTACGCTGGTAGTGAATTCTTCCGTTTTTTCCATTACTTCCTCACAAAATTCCATTCGTCGAATGTTAGTATTCAACATTTCATGGGTTTTTAATACTTTATACGGCCGATATTCATTTTTCTTTATCACTTGAGTTCACTGCAACAGACACTTGCTCACTAGAAAGTGTAGTCTGTAGAGTCATTGTCTATAGACAATGGTAGAGTGTTCTATGTCGGTCAGAACCATAGATTAAGGATGCGTTAGGTTAGGTTGACTGTCAATGTCAAAAACTAAACCTCGTTGTACAAATTATGAATTTTATTATTCAAGGTTAATAATACAGAGGTAGGCCTATCATCAAATGTTGCAGAAAATAATACATGAACTTGGCTTACCGAATTATTTATTCAAATGATTGTCTATTTAAACAGAAACGAAGTATCGCTTTTTGTTTGTCTAAAGTTGTTTAAGTGGTCGTGGAGGCAGTTGCATCTGCTTTTTACGTCTTGCGTTAACACTAGAATTCTTTGTCCAAAATGTTATTGCAGTTGATGGCTTTGTTTTTTTGAACATGTCGAGGTTTATAAATGGGAAACAATTATCACTATTTTCATTTCCCAATATCAGTTCCTCATTTAAGCGATAATGTTTGTTAAATTTTTATCTTCAACTGTAAATTTCCACAGATCCACTTTTCAGTTTAAATTGGGGATTTTGGGAAATTTAGAGTTAAAACTGGGTATTTGAATAATTTACAGCTTAAATTATATTTCAAGTATATTTACAGTTTAAACTGGTGATTTGAGAAAATTTATAGCTTAAGCTGGAAGTTAAGAAAATAAGCACCTTAAACTGGAGAATTCAAGAAATTTACAGCTTAAACTAGAATTTAACCGGCAATTTCAATAAATTTATATTTAAACTATAAATTTTAATGTACCCACTTGCTACAAGTTACATAATTTAACACTGTGAGAATTTTAAAAATCAATCTGTGAATTTCAACATTATCACTTGATACAAATTGCAGTTTAAATTGGCGATTTGAGGAGATTTACAGTAAAAACTAGCATTTTAAATAAATTTATAGTTTGAAATAGGATTTGAGTTCACTGTTTGAACTGTTATCCTGAATAAGTTTACCGCTTAACTAGCTATTTAGAAAAAATTTACAGTTTGAACTGGTATTTGAGAAATTTACGGCTTAAACTGAGATTTTTGAGATCCACGGTTTGAACTGGAGATTTAGAGAAACTTTCAGTTTAAGCTAAAAATTTAGAAGCATTTAAAATTAAAACTGTACATGTACATTCACCTGAATTCAAGGCTGAGACAATTTCATGCAGTTTGAGCATATTACTCCACTCAATGTACAATAAACTTATAATTCAACAGAATTGACAGATCGATATAATGGAATTTTAGGAAATTCATAGTTTAAGACGGAATTTTCCCACAATTATCAGTTTTATCTGCCACGAAATTAGTGTTCAAACGTTGAAAATAATATCACTTGATGTTATCGATAATGTAACTCTTATCATTTATATAGTTATGGATCATAAATATAAATCACTTCTTCAAAACGTGGCGACTAGACACATAATAACTCCTATTAGAGATGGAAATGAAGTTGTTGATCAATTGAGTCAACTCAGGAAGTTAGACTTGTTAAATTTCTTCATTCTGGGTAGTTTAAACAACATAAAACGGGTTTTAGATGCTGCCGATTCACTTGCTTTTTTCAACAGGTAGGTAATTAATTTTGTTCAGCATTTCATATAATCTAGTTTTTGTAACACCTTTCCAAGAAAGTTAGTATGAATGTATGCTTATACGGGGTTGGGATAAAGTATGGAACCAAGTAACAAGATGCATCTGATAAACATGTTTTTGATAATAACATACTTCCGGTTTAACCGGGAATTCCATCAACTTCTTCAATTTAAATGGGACACCCTATATATTTTTACAGATTTTGAACGAGCTTGTTATTTTGAATTCATACATACCGAGTTTAGTATAAAAAAATTGTGAAAACGAGGAATAACTCACTGTTAGTTGTATGATAGGTGTACATTTCATTATTTTAGAATAATGAGAAACAAAATTACTTTAAATGTTCAAAATGATCGCCATTTACTTGCTGACAATATGCCATCCTATTAACAAATTATTGAGTCACTCTTTCCAAGACCTCCACGTATTGGTTCACATTTATTATTAATTCTTTGTCTCAATTCCTGTAAGTGTGTTGGTCAACTAACGTAAACACGTGATTTTAGATAGCCCCAAAGAAAAAATCTAACGGACTAAGATCCCGAGAACAAGTAGGCCACTCTATGAATCCTCTACGTCCAATCCATTAGCATCCTGAAAATCTTTAGCCCGTCTATCAGAGTGGGGAGATGCTCTATCTTGTTGAAACGAAACATTTTGTGGTAATTGTCCATTCTGTTGAAGTGCACGAATAATTTCGTTATTTAGTAGATCCAAATACTTCACCATTCAAGTTTCCGTCGATAAAAAATGGGCCTATAAGCCTATTTTCGACAATTTCAATCCAAACATTCAACTTCTGTGGATGCTGGGTATGTGCTTCATTGACCAATGCCTTGAGTTATGGAGATTAACTGTTCCATTAAAACAAAAAGTTGCCTCATCGAAAAAAACTAAGTTAGAAGCATAATTTTCGTCGACATTACAGATGTCCATTAGCCGTTTGCAAAATTCTAGCCGTCGTTCAAAATCATCGTCTGACTATTCTTGAACCAACTGTACCTTATACGGATAATACTTTTCACTTTTTAATATCTTTCCTACAGAACGTCGACTGATACCATGGTTTAGTGCCAAAGGACCCCGCGCTTTTCTTATGACAAAGTGGCGTTCCGTCCAATGTTATAAAGTTTGGATATGATGCTGTACTCGACTTCTTGACCAAAAGTGTCCATGGGACCAATTCAATCCTATGACTAGTTTCCGATATACAGGGTATTAAAGTTGAAAAATCCTTGTTTTCCGTGACCACGTAATTTTATTATTAACAAATAAATATGCATTTTTAATTGATGGTACCATTAATATGTTCTAGTTTATCGTAAACTTACACATAAATAGTTCAAAATGTCAACATATACAGGGTGGGACTCAATTATACAAGGACTAATTTTTGGAATTCTAAGAAATTCTTATATTGAATGAAACCAAGGTAAGAAATAAAAATTTACTCCATATTCAATGTTTTGGCATCAAATATACTAGTTCTAGAGGTATTCCATACCGGGTGATTCTTAATGCAACCTGAAATTAGTTTTTTTCTATATGAAATAAATAAGTTACACCATGTATTTTAAAATTAGTTTTTGATGTTTAAAACATATTGGTTACCGAGATATTAGTACTTTTCTTAAAATACAGGGTGATTTGCACATACATCTTGTTATTGAACCGACAAAAATGAGAGAAAATACACTTTTTCTGAATCACCCTGTATTTCATAATTAGATCCGTCAAAATGTTTAATTTATTTTGTTTTGTAATAAGCTTAAAATAGTAAATGAGCTGAAAAGATTTCATAATCTTACTATGACCAGTTTTTCAGAAAAAGGGTCCTGAGGGTGGAAGAGGTATCGATTAAAGATAACTTTATGGAAAACCCAGATTTTCATAATTTGATAATTGCTCTGTTCTGTCAACAATTTGGAATTTATAACCTTAATTAATTATATTCTGAATATTTTGACTGGGAACGAAATAACAAATACACCAAACAGACATATCGAAACTAGACCATAAAACTAAAATCAAAATGCCAATACTGTAAGCCATAGAGAATATTTCCCTATGCTCCAGGCTATTCTCCTTTCCATTTTCCTCATTTTTTTAATGAAACTTTTATTATCATTAATTTACTGTAGTACATGCCTACAGGATGATTAAATACTTGTAATTTATTCATCTTTTTATCAATGGTTCGGTACACTTCGGTATGTATCCATAAATAAAAATGTGATTATAATTTCGTTCACTATCCCTATTCTGCTGAGTACTCTACCCTCGGGACCCTGTTTCTGAAAAACTGGTCATAGTAAGATTATGATAGGTAACCAATACGTTTTAAACATCAAAAACTAATTTTAAAATACATGGTGTAACTTATTTATTTCATATAGAAAAAAACTAATTTCAGGTTGCATTAAGAATCACCCTGTATGGAATACCTCTAGAACTAGTATATTTGATGCCAGAACATTGAATATGAAGTTACTTTTTATTTCTGACCTTGTTTTCATTCAATATAAGAATTTCTTAGAATTCCAAAAATTCGTCCTTGTATAATTGAGTCCAACCTTGGATATTTTAACATTTTGAACTATTTATGTGTAAGTTTACGATAAACTAGAACATATTAATGGTACCATCAATTAAAAATGCATATTCATTTGTTAATAATAAAATTACATGGTCACGGAAAACAAGGATTTTTCAACTTTAATACCCTGTATATCGGAAACTAGTCATAGGATTGAATTGGTCCCATGGACACTTTTGGTCAGGAAGTCGAATACAACATCATATCCAAAATAAATTTATAACATTTGACGGAACTCCACTTTGTCATAAGAAAAGCGCGGGGTCCTTTGTGGTAGAAGTTTGAGGTGATTCTTCTAAATCGATTGCAATATTTTTCACCATTCCATTTGTATTAAAACTTTGTGATGTTAGTGTTGAGCATGATATAGGATTTCTCTCCGGATGCAAATTATCAAAAATATGACACACTTCTTCATTAGTTCTAGCACGATCACCATAACCGATCATCATTAAAATTTTAATAATATGCTCTTTTTCACTTAATTGAACCATTCTAAATTGTAAAATTTGATTCCGTTAATTAGAATTTGACACATGGAGAATAAAATACGTACTAAACAGTACTCGTTCATTTATTACTATGCATACAAACAACATCAATTAGTTTATCTAAATAGTTTTTTGCTCTAATGCAAAAAAACTCAAAGGAGGTTGATTTAAGTGCTATATTCCTCGTTTTTACAATTTTCACAGTATGCATGAATTCAAAATAACAAGCTCTTTCAAAATTTGTAAAAATATAATAGGGTGTCCCATTTAAATTGAAAAAGTTGATGGCACATCCGGTTAACCGGAAGGTCATTATTAACAAAAGAATGTACATCAGATGCATTTTGTTCCATTGCACTTACCTGTAAATTTTCAATCGTTCTTTTCGTTTAAAAGCTATTTACTTGGTTCCATACTTTATCCCAACCCTGTAGGTATATTTTTACAACGTTCTGTATTCTTTGTGTGTACATTTTCATCAATTCTCTACATTTTTGACAACAAAAAAAAGTAAAAGAGCTTATTCTTGGCGCCTTGTTCCACCATTCTTGAGACTGATTTTTCATCCAAGTACTGCTATTTGTCTGAGCCAATGGGAGCACATCGTACCCTTCTCGGCGAGTGAATCTGTCTCTTCACTGCCCATTTGCCCATGTTCCCAGCTCTTGCGGCGTCTCTAAGCAGTCCCAAACACGTTTGGAATGTATCTGCTTTTATAGCCACTTGGCTGTCGGAGTATATGGCAATGGTCTTTTCCTCAAACTCTTGCCCTAATAAACACCCCACAAAAATTATCGCATCACTGGTATTTTAGGATATTTTTAATACTTAATTATAGTTTTTTGGGACAATCTGTATATGTATCAACTTAATAGATATTTCTGGTTTCTTATCATGGGCAAAAAATTATTACAATTTCTTACAAATTTTTTTGGAACCAAAAATGCTCGAGTAAATCATTTCTGTCCTGGAGAATGCATTGAGATCGAGAACTTACTAAGCAAATTGTGTTATTGTATAGTGAAAATTTAAATTTATTTGGTTAATAATGGATGTGCCTCAACGTTTAACAAGACATGTGACGAATGAAGAAGCCGCTAGAATCATCGTCATCATCAGTCAAAGATACGTCGCCAGGGTAATTGGAGTTCAACAAAGCACCATATCCAGAGTTGTTATTCGGTGGTAGATGATCGTTATTTGAGGTTAACGGCGTTAATAATTAGACATACCACCGCTCGAAGGCTTTAAACAGATCTGTTGGCTGCTCGTAATTTCCGAATAAGCCTACAAACAGTTTGAAATAGGCCGAGAGAAGCAAGTATACGAGCCAGAGTGCCAGCTAGAGTTCCATGTCTTACCAGAGAACATCGAGTACCAAGATTGGAATTTGCTCGAGAAAACGCAAATTGGAATATTCAAGATTGGTCCAATATTTTATTCACAGATGAATCAAGATTTTGTCTGTATTCATCCGATAGGCGTGTACCAGTATATAGGCGACGTGGTGAACGGCACGATCAGGTTAATTTCTGTCAAACTGAAAGCTTTGGTGGTGGCTCTATCATGGTTTGGGGAGGAATTTCTTTTGAGGGTCGCACAGAGTTAGTACCAGTGAATGATGGAAGACTAAATGCTGAAAGTTACATAATCAATATCCTAGAACCCCATGTAGTGCCCTATATACCTTATATCGGTGACAACTCTGTGGTAATGCACGATAATGCTCGTCTATACGCTGCTAGAGTGGTTCGGCAGTACTTAGAATAGGTCGAGATACCCACCCTGAATTGGCCTGCACGTAGCCCAGACCTTAACCCAATGGATCATGTCTGGGACCATCTAGGATGACAAATTCATTAATATCCGGCACCAATAAGAACACTAGATGATCTTCAACTTCTGGGAAAACATGCCGCAAGGATACGTCCAGTACCTGTTTAGACGAATGGAAGCTGTAATAAGAGGGAGGGGCGGCAACACACGCTATTATAAATTCATTGACTGGTTTTAGTTTAAGCACCGTTCATTTTTTTGTATAGATGTTTTCTATGTTTTGGTGAATCAAACTTTTTGTCCTCTGTAGATTAAACTGATATAAAATAAATTTTGTAAAAGGCGTATCTATTGGTGTTTTAATTCGCAATAATAATAAAATTCGAAAAACAGGCAACACATTTAAAATATTTGAAAAATAATGAGTGATCCGATAATTTTTGTGGGGTGTATAGTTCTGCTGCAGCTTATGCCTGTACTATTGTCACATGTTTTCCTAAGCACAGTGATGAGACTCTTGTCTTTGGCTTGTCTATATAGTATATTCCGCTCCTGTTCCTTCACTTTCCTCAGTTTTAGAGCCATCTGTGTAGCAGGCCATTTTTGCTATATTTGTGAATCATCTCGTCCTATGGCATTCCCATTGTGGGTCGATTTCCAACTCTTTGTACAACTCATGAAGTGGCGGCAGGGTCTGTTGACTCTGGTATATAGCCATATGATTCTTCTGCACAGATTGAGGGCAATCGTGAATTTTTGTATTATTTTCTGTAGTGTTGATTCCATGTCAATTTGTGGTGAAATGTGACTCCCAAGTATTTTGTCTCTTGTGCAATTGGAATTTCCACCCCATTAAGAACTGGTTCAGTCCTCTCAGTAGGTACTTTATTCTTGGTAAAAACAGCTATCGTCTTAAGACGGTTTACAGTTAGTTCCTCCTCTTGGCGCCACTTGTTGATTATGTTTTGGGTGGTATCGCCAATGTACGAGGCTTGTTCAATTGAAACCCATCTTTGGTCCAGGAAAAATTTATTGACAAGTACAGTTACAAATAACTACCACTACAATTGAGGCACATATCCCACTGTTTCACCAACCGATGTATACCCTGCTTATAGAATTCTTGTGGCTGCTGCTGGAAGAATTCTTTCACATCGTTTTGTACTTCTGCGTCCGACTGAAAACGGTTACCTTTTAACGCCTTTTTTAGTGACCCAAAGATGTGAAAATCGCATGGCGATAAATCGGGACTATAGGGTGGATGTTCTAATATCCTCCATTTCTTTCGTTGCAGATTTTCTTTCACTACGTTGGCAACATGAGGCCGAGCATTATCACATTTGGACGGATTGTTAACAACAAACGCCATTTCAAAGTCACAATACTTAAAATGGCTGTCAAATATAAACGAAATAAACAGATCAGTGTGACGTTTGCATACATTACTAATGTTGGAAAACGTCAGTTGAATGATTACAATTGTTTCCAAGGCTAACCTGGCCAAAGATGGGTTTCAATTGAACAAGCTGTGTATAATATAATAACCTTTTTTTCCAAACTGTTGTTTATCCACCGACACAGGAGTGGTACCCCTTTTCTCTCTAGAGCTTCGGTTATTGAAAGCACCCTTAATGTCTACACTACAATAGTTGTCATGGCTATCTCTTTGTCCCCTAGGGATTTTGTAGCCTATCAAGATCATCCAGTGCTAAGTCTATTGACTTGCCTGGCTGATTTATGGTATAATATGGTTGATTGGACGATGGGATATATTCCATCCTCCCCTGGGGATGAGATCATGGAAATTTATTACCCTGTCACATTTATGAATTAACTTCAGAAATCAATTATTTCAATGTAATCTCAGTAATCATAAGAAATGTGCGGGTCAATTTTTTTACAAAATCGCATCTCGAAATAGGTTTTTTTAACACTATTTACCAACAGCTACTATGTATAATATACCACGTTATTCCCAGTGCTTAACATAAATATCAATATACACGCAACAAATCTGATAAGCTACAAATTCCGAATATATCATGTTAAATGTATTTTATGAATAGATGAAATCTTGAAATAACCTTGGCAATCATTTAACCAATGTCTGGTATCATGAGTGATACAACGGTCTCCACAAGGATCAATACTAAGCACAGCCTCATTTCTAGTACCTACACTACTTAGTTGATTGTTTTGACTGTTCAATCCTACCGACTGCGCCACATATTACTTTTTTCATTTTTAGAAAGTTTGCTTGGCACGCAATAACTCAAGATGATGGTGAAATCAAATGCGTCTGTAAAAATGCAACAATTTTGTTTGTTAAACCTTTACCGAATGCTAGTTACCAGGATAGATTAGGAACTATGCGAAGAACGTACCAATTAAATACTGAACCTATTATAACTTCAGCGTTTTATTTTGATTTATTTCTTCATTCTTTCATGACAGTCAAGTAAGTAAGATCTGCAATACATCTAAAATATAAAATACGATTCGAATGAAAAAGTGATAGTGAAGTACAATGAAATTGACCCATCCTATACCGTAGTGCACAATTCGGGTACATACCAGTTCGCTCCCGCGGTCACATTTTAATCCATAATTTTAAAGTGGTCGTGGGTAAGTTCGCTCCCGTAGCAATTTCTTGGAAGGGTGGGTACTTAGGGATTAAAATGTGACCGCGGGTAGGGGTGGAAAGTGGGTGGTTTATTAATGCTTGTTATGTTTGTTGAGAGATCATTTTGAAGTTTATGTTAACTTGAATATATGGATTCGTTGAAAGTGAGTGAAATGTTAAGCGAAAAAGGCAAGCCAATATTAGTTGTCAATAATTACAAATATAATTTTCACAAAATACTTTCCGGAAACGTGAAACGGTGGCAGTGCATTCAACGTGGCTGTAAATCGTATATTAAAACTTTTTCGGACAATAGTGTAATTATTGAACACAATGAAAACCATAATCACGCTGACTGTGATGTGTCCATTTTAAACCGGCAAACACTAAGCAATTGTTTAAAAAGACGTGCCATGGAAGATATATGCGAGAAACCGATGAAGCTCATTCACAAACAATTAAATAAAGAAAATGTTGATACACTGACTATAACGGACGTGCATCTAGTGAGAAAGAACATTTATAACGGCCGAAAACAAGTTCTGCCCAAGATTCCAAATTCCATGCAGGAAGTACATGACGTATTAAATACGATGAAGGTGTTAACCAATCAAGGAGAGTTATTTTTGCTAACCAATGATTCTGTGAAAAATTACGTGGCATTTTCGTGCACGTCCAACTTCATATTTTTGAGCAAATCACGAACAATTTATGTAGATGGGACTTTTAAGTGCTGCACAAAATTTTTCAACCAGTTATTCACCGTTCACGGACTACAAAATGGACACTATATTCCATTAGTCTTCTTTTTGCTTCCAAATAAACAAGCAAATACGTATGCTACTGCATTCAATTGTATAAAAGATCAATGTTCAAAACTGAAGATCACTTTTAATCCTGAAGTTATCTATGCGGATTTTGAAAAGGCTATTCACTCTGCTGCACGTCAAGTTTTTCCTTCTTCTGAACTAAGAGGATGCAGATTTCATCTTGGCCAGTCGTGGTAAGTATTTTTTTCAACGGTTGACAACAATTAAGATATTTTTGTTGTTGATGATTTCCGAATTTAACCTTATGAATGAAATATTTTCACACACCCGGAAATCATCAACAATATAATAACAACTGCGAAGACATACATTCATACAAAATTTTTGTCTTTGCATAGGTGGCGACAAATTCAAAAATTGGGGTTATCAAATGCGTATACCGAAGACAACGACGTCGGAAGATACTTAAGATATGTGTTTGGTCTTCCATTTTTGGATCCTTCCGAAGTGGGTGAATGCTTCGCATTTGATTTTGCACACATCTTACCTCACCATGTTGCAGTGCAAAACTTTGCCGATTACCTAGTAGAAAACTACATTTCGGAAAACGCTGATTTTCCCCTGATATGTGGGCTGAAAATAGTTCATCGCTAGAACGAACTACAAACGCTTGCGAAAGCTTTTATTCAAAATTTAATGCGTTATTTTATACTAACCACCCAAATATATTTCAATTTTTGGAAAATTTATAAAAAATATTCAAATTGATACTTATATTAAAATACGTAGTGTCAATAATCAAAAAAAGTATACCGCAGGACTGTTCACTTACGCCAACAATTTGTTGAACATAAAATATCGTCGTTACGACAAAAAGAAATAAGCCAATCTGAGTTTGTAAAATGTATGGCTCACAAATTTCTACCAAATACACTATAAATTGCATGTATAAAATGTAAATATAATCGGCCCTATTCCGTATCACGTTATGTTATTTAACGACCATCGTTAAGTGTGAATTTCTGTAATATAACGATATGTCTAAAAATACCAATTCTGTATCATCATGCTCATAGTTATGTTAACGAGAATCGTTATTTTATCATCGTTAAAATAACTGGACCAGTTTGACAGCTTGTTATGACTTAACGATATCGTTAAGTGGAACAAATGTCAAAAATCTAATCAGTTTTTGCTATATATTCGTGGTGATTTGTAATTTTTTGCAACCAAACATAAATAATAGGCTGCTTTTGGATGGTCCTGTTTTTTTATATTAACTTTATTAGCAAATTGTTCCCACAAATTGTTAATTATTTTAATCTCGCATGGTTTGCTCTTCCCCCTTATTACAATAGGACGATTTTCTAAAAATTCCAACAGCATGTCATACTGTGGCCTTGTTATTTTTGGAAGGCGTACTTGTTCTACCATTTATAATTATATTAAGTACACTTAAATGTAAACTTTCCTCGCGTTATATTGTACAAATTGTACTTCTGTCAGATGACCCTTGTCCCTGCTTCTGTCATATGTTTTGATGGTATGTTATATAAAGGTTATACTTTGACGGATCTAACGAGACCGAATCCATCTCTTTTCACATTCACTGAAGGTGTATCGTTCCATCTCGCTTCGTGAGAATCAAAACTTACTTCTTTTTTAACATATAATTTTAACAATATCGTTAATGAAGCTTGATAGGGAATCACAGAACAGTTAACAATATAGTTGAATACGATCGTTATTTTAACATAACGGACCATCGTTAAAAATAACATACATGATACGGAATACGGCTGAATGTTGCATACAGATAATGACTTTTCTTTTGCATTGGTATTCTTAGAAAGTAAGCAGGTAGGTGCTTAATCGCCTTATCACATGGGAGCGAATTAGCATACGGTCATCGGAGCGAATTAGTACAGGATTAACAGGTATTTCTGACCACGGGAGCGAACTAGTGTGCACCGCACAATTTTACTAGATTTATGGTGTCTAATCTTAGTCTTATTCTGTCATGTGAAATTGATTTAATATATATTGAGATGAAATTTTAATCAATAAAATTATCACCGCATTTATTGTAAAAATCAAAATTTTATGAATGACATTTTAAAAAAATCAATTGGCATGTTTGTCAAAATTGAAGGTTGGGTCGAAAGAAATGGAAGAAGTGACAGTGATTGAGTGAGTTTGACAAGTGTTTTATCTTCGGATAACGAACCCTAAAATAATAAAAATATTGTAATAATAAGATAGATATTAAATATAAAATAATCACCACTATTGGCGCCCAACGTGGAACACTTTACTCAGTGACAGAAACGGGTTATAATTAAAAGAATAACATCTGAAGGTTTTTTGAAACATTTTACAATGAATGAAGAAAAAATTGACATTAATAATTTGACAGTGGAAGAACTCAAAGAACTTTTAAAATTAAGAAACTTGACACAAAAGGGAGTAAACAAACATTAGAAGAAAGATTAACTACAGCCATGAAAGAGGAAAAAACAACAAGACAAGTAAGAGGAGATAGTATCATAAAAGAAGTACGCTATTACACCGAGGAAAAAACTAAAGGAACTGAAGAATTAATGGAAATGATGAGAACAATTATGTCTGACGTGAAGAGCACAAGAGAAGATACGAAGAGCACGAAGGAAGAGATAAAAAGTGCAAAGGTAGAAATCAATGAAAAATTGGATAGACAAGATAAGAAATTCGAAGAGCACTTAACAGAAATGAGAAGACAATTTGAAAAAAATAAGAAAAAACAAGAAGAAAAAATTAATAAATTACAATCAAGCTTAGTTCAGGAAGGTACAGATCGAAAACAGGAAATAAAAGATATGGTGAACAAGATGCGTGCAGAAGGAAAAGAACATATAGAAAAGGTAGATAAAAACATTATGAAAACTAATAAAAGGATACAAGATATAGAACAAGGTATACAATTGAATATATCGATAGCAGAATAAATGAATCTGAAAACACAGAGAGAATTAATAAGGAAAATGGATGTGAAATTACAACAAATTAAAGAAAATAAGAACACACGGGACTTTGAAATTTTAGAAACGGAAATAAAAGAGGACTTTAAGAAGAAAATGATGGAATTGGAAAGTGAAATTCAAAACATGAAGAATGAAGCTCAACAAAACAATAACAATACACAAGGAATCAATTACATTTGCAATCATGGGTTTTTATCAGTTTTTATTGTGGAGCGGTGGCAGTGCTTCGAATTCATAATCAACGAATCCAATTCCCTGGTGGCAACGCAGGCTCGAAAGTTCCATTGATGACATCAGAAGGGAATTGGGGCAGTTGACAGAGTTTAAGAACAACTTGAAACCGTTGGGGCGCTTAACAAACAGAGTGAGAAAGATCTATCGAAAAATCAAAACTTATACAGGTCACCCACAACATAAACAACATGTATGTGAATATATGGATTTACTCAGGCAAAAGTTGAATGCAAAATCCAAACGTTTATCACGATATGTCAAGTGCACGAAAACGAAACAACAAAATTACTGATTAAATAGCAATCAGAAGTTATTTTACAGGCAACTGAGCGGTACAGTAAACAATCAGAACCAAAGTCTTCCAAATAAAGATGAGCTGACGGAATACTGGTCTTCATTATGGTCGAAGCCTGTCGAACATAAATCCAACGCTCACTGGATAAGAACTGAGAAGGAAAAAGTTAATATTGAACCAATGTCTTCCGTTAACTTGACAACAAGCGAGTTAACCGAAGCTATAAAGAGTACCAGTAATTGGAAGACATCAGGAGTTGACCATCTCCAAAGTTTTGGTATAAGAAGTTTGACAGTCTGCATGAAGCAATGGCAACATCATTTTCACACATTTTGCAACATCCAGAAGATACACCACCATTTCTGACACTGGGTTCGACCCAATTGGTTCCCAAAACGCACCAAACTCACGATCTTTCGCAGTATAGGCCCATAACCTGCCTACCAACTATATATAAAATATTAACGGCTTGCATCACTAACCGTATTTACAGACATGTGGACCAAAACAACATTCTGTCAGAAGAACAGAAATGTTGCAGACGAGATCACCAAGGCTACTAAGAACAACTTATCATTGATTCAGTTATACTGAAACAGGCGCAAAATGAGAAGCGCAATATCCACACGGCTTTCGTAGATTACAGGAAAGCATTTGATAGCGTTCCACATTCCTGGCTTGTTGGAGTTTTACAAATTTATAAAATACATCCCACTCTTTTTACTTTCCTAGAATCATCGATGAAGCACTGGCGAACGAACCTTCATTTACAAATAAATGGCCAATACCTCCAAACTGATGAAATTTCCATCCGTAGGGGGATCTTCCAGGGTGACTCCCTTGGACTACTTTGGTTTTGTTTGGCAATGAACCCACTCTCCAATCTACTCAACGATACGGATCACGGCTATAAACTTATAGCCAACACGAACACTAGATGTACTGTTTCCCACCATTTATATCACTGAAAAATTCTCCAGTGATATACAAATGGGATTTGGATTAGACAAGTGCAAAACATTAAATATCGAGAAGGGTAAAATCGTTAACGGAGATGTGTTACTACCCAAAGGGAATATTATAATTGCCATGCAAAATGGTGAAACCTATAAATATCTAGGATTTCAGCAAGCTAAGCTACTAGACCAAAAGCAAGCAAAAATCAAAATTAGAAGCCAGTTCACTCAATGGGTAACTACTTCATTGAAATCCCAGTTGAACGCAGGAAATTTAGCCAAAGCAATTAACACCTACGCCATACCGATCCTGACATACTCATTTGGAATTCTGAAGTGGACAAAGACAGAACTGGAGGATATCCAAAAAACAGCCCGTACCATGATGACCAAACACAAATTTCACCATTCGACATCATCACTTATCAGGACAACACTACCAAGAAGAGAGGGAGGGAGAGGTCTAGTGGACATAGTTAATTTACCTAGCAAACAAATATCTAACTCCAAGAATTCTTCATTGCCAAGGCTGAAACATCTGAATTGCATGAGATGGACGCAAAAGCAGATAAAAACTATTCCCCCTTAAATCTTGTAAGCCCTGATATGAGACTTGAAATCGTTACAGATTCTGACAAACAGGTGGAGTGGGCCCAGAAAGCGCTTCATGGTCGACATCATTACGACCTCAATCAACCTCATATACACAAGGAAGCATCAAATAAGCGGCTATCTGATGGAATATTATTTCCAGAAACAGAAGGATTTATGATGGCAATTCAAGACCAAGTAATTAATACAAACAGTTACAAGAAATTTGTCATAAAAGATCCAAACATCGCTACGGACAAGTGCAGAAGTTGCCAACAAACAACAGAGATTATACAACACATTACGTCGGGACGTTCAGCTTTAGCTAACATTGATTACCTACGCAGGCACAATCAACTTTGCAACATCATCCATCCGAAGTTGGCCAACAAATTTGGATCAGTTAACACCTTCACCCCTTATTACAAGTACCATCCGAATTCGGTTCTAGAGAATGCTTTTTTGGACTAAACTACGATAGGTCAATTATCACCGATAGATGCTGCTGTACCCAATAACAACAATAATCTAGACAAATATAACGAGTAACTTGCAGAATACACCGATCTTGCAATTGAGGTAGGATAGATGTGGCATGCAGAGAAAATAGAGGTGATGTCAGTCATCGTTTAATCTACGGAACTAATTTTCAAGACTCTACAAAAGAGTCTCACCAAACTAGGTCTTCACAAAAGCACAGACTTCGATCTGCAGAAGGCAGCAATTTTGAATACTTGTTCACACTGTCCTTAAATTTCTGAATATTATGTACCTGATGAGCCTAATTCCTAATTTCATTTGCGTCTACTCACGCTTGGGAGCAAGGGCTAAGCAAGTGGAAACAATGATAATAAATTTCAAGCAGTTATGGGAAGATTTATCATCTTAATTTGAAGAACTAAACTAATTAACAAAACATTTTTGACGTGCGATTATAAAAATAAACTGTGTCCATATCGTATTGTGGTATGATTTGCCTTGTGTAAAATAATGAGAATTTCTTATTTCACTATCCGGAATCCGACCGGATATCCGTTTCATCTCTAATATTTTTGTTTATGTAACTCAGCTATCTTCGATGTATTGTTAACACGTCGTTAAAAACGTTACTCTTGATCTTTTAGAGAGTTAATAGCAGACGGCGTTTGGAAAAACGCGATTACCGATTATATAACTTGTGATGATTACAATGGTAATAACAGCCCAAAAAGACTTGGATTGGATATAAAGAAATACTTCAATAAGGTAACAGTATTTTTTGTTTTGAACAACAGGTACGAATTGAAATTAAATAACAACTCTAACTAAAAATATAACATTATTCTTTGGTTTATTATAACAGCAAGAAATAATAATTAAGTACAATTAGTTACTAAAAATAAGAAAACAGAGTATAATACACTGTGTTATTTATAAGATGCGACATAGGGATTCCTGTACAAAACTGTCAAACGCGAGCTAACTTTTTTACCAAATAGCGTGCATAAAAAATATTAGCAGATTTGGGAAGATCGTTGAAAAATAAGTTCAAATGCATTTTTAATTTTCTTGAATTTGCTCTGGTTTAATAAAAAAATTTATGATTATGTTTAACAAAGTAGTACACCATTTTCATAATATCAAATACTGAAAACACCACAGCGGGGAATGGAACCGCGATACTTTACGTTTAACTTTCGAAATTCCCGTGCTTCTGCCCGTCTGTCTATATCCTAAGGCGGTTGAAAGTATATTTGACTGTGTTAGCCCTACTAGATATTTCCAATGGTCAGATCTTCGGCGTTGCTTTATTTCTGGCCCGTCCACTCCTATTCCAGTCCCTTTTATTGCTTTAGAGCAATCTATGTACCATTAGTTGGCATTATTTGTAGTGATGTTCTCATTAATTCTATATTATGTGTTGTATATGCGGTAACAAGCCGTTCTTAATCCGAAAGCAATGCAGCCTGTTGGCACATTGTACTCTACTCCCATATTTTTCCCCCTCCCAGTTATCTTCGTACTGTCGGTAGTAATGCCTAAAATACAGAGGTACGTTTTCCCAGTGAGGAGGAACATCTTAAGTTACTAATTTCACTATATGCTCCTTTTCCTTGCCTATTTGACCTAGTGTTGTTTGTGCTTTCTTTGAGGTATATTTACTTCATATCTAGGATCGGGGAGGAGTTTGTTTTCATATCTAACATGGCTTCACTTGCTTTAAAGTTTCTTCTGCTCAGGGGTGCGATTTTCGAGTTCACACGAATGTTATTCGTGTACGGTTATTTCCACATGAATTTCTTCGTATACGGTGCTAAATGTGTATTTTTCAACACCGTTCGAATAAACGTTCGTGTACGAAGAATTTAGCAGCCGGCAACACCGCATAATCGTATGGTCTTGTCATTTGTGATATTTCAGAATCAAAGAATATACCTTGTCTATGCAGCTCTAATAGTTCTATGTAAAGAATATACCAACTACTGTATCAAGTGTGGTAAGCCCAAACTGGCTTTTGGTATTACTCATTTAGCATTTTTCCTTTATTATTGCTTGTTGTTAAAAAATGGGAGATTCAATTTTTCTATCTATGCTCAAGGCTGAGATTCTTGTTGAAGCAGAGAGATGAGGCTCCAATTTGTTTATTACTTCAAAAGCGACAGGTATTGTGTTTTATAAAGTTTCACAAATTGCCTTTCTGAATATTCCTCAAAAGGATCAATAATTGGCTTAAAGATTCTAGGTCTATCTGCTAACTCTTCCGTTTCTTGTATAGCGGTTATGAAGTTTAAATGAATTAAATCATCAAAACCTGCTATATAACAACTGATTATATCATTAAATTTATTATTCAAATCAATGACATACCAAACACAAATATTTTCAAATGTAGGTTATGTAAATTTACTCTTTCCGTACACGAAAACATTTATTCGAATGGAATAAACCCACTCGAAACAAGCCATACGAAAGTGTTTGTATACGATTACCGTTTGAGCATGTCGAAAATTGGGTTATTTAAATTTCATACGAAAATGGCCATTTTTCGTATACGATTTACTCCCGAATGGTTTCGAAAATCGCACCCCAGGTTGTTTGGCAGCCAAAATAATTGTATTCTTGCTTTTCCCATTATCAATAAGAGAAGTAAAAGAGGGCTCAAAATCATGACTATTGTGGTCCTCTGGGACCCTATTCTCAAACCGTGACATATTTTGTCGCATGCGAGAAATCCTCTTTGTCGAATAAAATATGTATATTCTTATTCTCAAATGTCGCCTTCGCAAATTTTTGATAGACAAATTGTAGAATGGTCAAAGACAGTCGACAATTTATGTCGAATGCGAGAATTTCATTACTTGCGAAATTTATAGGTTGAAGATATACATGTTAAAAGTGAAAAGACTCAAAACATTGTTTAATACTTTTGTTAGGTTCTGTTTCAGAAATTTTTGTAGAGAGAAAATGGCAGCTTTATTAATTGCTATTGAACATTTAGAAAATCAAGAAATCTATCAATGGCCTCGGGAGAGACAAGGAATATATAGAAGCGCTTTTACATTTTTATCTGACAGAAAGTTTATTAAAACGTTCAGATTAACTAAAAAGAGGCTCATTTTCTTTTTTTGCATTAAATTTATTAATGTTCGTTTTTGGTTTTGGGTGCAATAATGTTTTTTGGTTTCACTTTCCATGTTTATCTTGTTATTCTTGTTCTACATTAGAGTAAGTACATTGTACATTCTAACTTCTAACAAATGACCATATCATTACTGTCATCACAGATTATATAACTACTACTTTACAACTTTACAAGAGAATTGGCATGAAACACGATATAACATCGAAATTTCGGTGTTGCCAGTTCATGTTATTCGACAAAATTTATCTCATGCGACTTAGATGTCGAACCCATTTGAGAATGCCAGATGCCAATGTTGTGCGACAATTTCTATCGACATATGTCAGTCGATATTCGAGAATAGGCCCCCTGATGCTAGATATCATTCTTCAGTCCACTTTTTTCATATAGCCAATTAGCTTCAAAATTAAGCCTTCCATCTAACTTTTTGCCTGCTGCTTTTCCTCGCCTAGTACTACTAACAAACACACATTCGACAGGCAGTCGCACTGGCATAGACTACACAAGACTTCTGTCAACGCCTGTCAACCCCATTACCTTTGCGTTCCTGTTAAGCCCACAGTATCCTTTTACCATATCTGCTAGAGTTCTGAAAATTTCCTATCTTTGCTTATAAGGTTTGCCGTAAATGTCAGAGGATGAACTGTGTCTGTCCTGGTGAGATTATCCGCAACCGATACAATAAAACGCTCTGGCTTCACTTTTTGTGTGGTTGCTTCACAGAATGACTTTCACGTTAAAAAAATTTTTTATTGTTCACTTACAGGAAAACTCAGAATCATTCACATACGGACCTTTGTTTATTGTCTCCAATGGCTTGAGTTTCATGGACTTTCAAATGGTGCTATCTTCTGTTGGCGTTAGAGGGGGAGCTTCTGATAAATCACTTTCTCTCGGTACTTGGTCTGCAGGATTTGATAATAATTTGACACTTGTCAATACTAAGGCTATGGTTAATTTAACTGCGGATGTAGTGTATAGAATAGCGGTTGTACTGGTAAGTCTTTCGAACTGAGCAATATTTATCTTTCATCGGTTGTAAATAAGTTAGTAGATTGTACCTACAATCAGAGGATAGACTATATTTGAAGAGACGTTTCGTGCACTCGAAATTCTGATAAGTTTAATCATAGTAGGAGAACAAGTGGAGCTATTAAAACTGATGCCAGAACGTACAAATTTTACCAATTCAAAAAGCTTTATTGTGCATGCATGTACAATATGTACATGTTTTAAAATATTCATATGATTATAGAAAACTAATAAATAATTATGCCAAAATTTTATTTCATTTATATACGGTTTTCCAAGATATTCCTCACCCACTACTGTATCTCGAAAATTAATCATAGGATCGCTTCGGGCCCATGAAATATTTGGTCAGACGGTCCACATCTACAATATTTTAATTTTTTCATATCATTAAATGTGTACGGGGTTTTTTGAAACGCAATTCACAATAAACGATTTTTAAAGCATTAGTCGTATTTAAAAGAGTGAATAATATTGTGCTTATACCACAGTATAGAAACGAACCAGTAGTATAACTCTTATAAATTTCATTCATAAATTGCCAGAGCTTTTGTTGACCTTGAACGGATCGCTTTACTTGAACGTGTTAAATGTTTTTTCTTAAATATTGTAGAACAGTACACTGATGAGTGAATAAAACAATAGTCTTATACAAAATATTTATTGGTTTTTCCATATTACAATTTTCAGTTTGTTATGATTTTTAAAATTTTTATTGACAAATAATGTGTAATATAGTCGTACACTGAATTAAAGTTATATTAAATATTTTATTGGTAAATCAACACAAGGATGTACAAACTCTGTTGTTTAACTAATATTTATTAGTGATTCAACAATATTATCTTCCGTAGCAACTTTCTCAAAATTCATTTGGAATAATGTTTCTAATAATGAGATGTATTGTACAAAATTTTCATGCGGCATATTCAAGTTTCCAAAAGTATCCTTATTCGTATTTTCATAAGCTCTAAGGTAACAGTATAGAGACGAATCGTCGAAATTCTGATACGCTTGTGAATACGTCTCACATACGCTGCATGTATGAACTTCCGAACATTTTTCAATTGAATAACCACAAAAGTAGCGAACAAAATTCTTTTCCAATGAATCATTTGTCTGAAAGTCTTTAGGCATTGCAGTATTTGATGAAAGAAATATTGTTGGAATAGCATTTTTTTAAAGAAGTGTTCTTTTATGAGGTTGCATAATCATGTCTGGTTCAAAATAAGCACCACATAAACGATGACTACTATTGTATAGAGTTTCTATTTTTGGTATCAAGTCAGGCCTATCGCATGCTTCGAGCCAAACTTTAGCTCTGAAACAAAAACAACAAATTAAATCAATGCATGAAACTAAGGTTCATAAATGTAATATGAAGATTTTATTCGCAAATTCACCACTGGCACTTTGGTTGGATCGCAGCACAGCACTGGCCGCCGGATGAGATACTCATCCGAACGACGTTGTAGGTCACAGAGAGCTCGGCAGTGTAACGTCACGACATAACATACTGGTTCGTTCCTATACTGTGGTTATAGTAGGTACTAATTTACGATTCAACACTCTCTCCAAATTGATATAACCGGAGAAATATAAAAATTGTCATTTTCAGCAAAAGCCCTTCATATTCAAAGACGAAAATGCTCCCAAAAAATACGATGGATATTGTATAGACCTTATAAATAAAATCGCAGAGATCTTGAAATTCGACTACGAATTGATAGCTGTAGATAAATTTGGTACAATGGATGAAAATGGTAAATGGGATGGCATGGTGAAAGAATTGATTGATAAAAAAGCAGACGTAGCATTAGGATCAATGTCGGTTATGGCCGAAAGAGAAAATGTTATCGATTTCACAGTGCCATATTATGATTTAGTTGGAATTACTATTTTGATGAAATTACCTGAAACCTCAACAAGTTTATTTAAGTTTTTGACCGTGCTAGAAAATGATGTGTGGCTATGCATTTTGGCTGCTTACTTCTTTACAAGGTAAAAAATTATTTTCATAAAATAAAATTATAGAGATACTAGTCATATTCATCATAGCAGCAGAAAAATCGGCTTTGATGGTGCTTCCTTAGCAAAGCCGATTTAAGAATCCAATATCTCCACAGCTGATACCTTCAGTAAAGTTTGTCTCAAAGTATATCGTCTTCGCTTTTGCCGGAGATCACAAAATTAATGGGCCAATTGCAATAAATCATATGGTCATTAGCTGCTGTAGAAGAGATTGCCAGTGGCTGACTATTTAAAATTATTTTTAAAAGGATCAATTTCACAATATCTATCTTTTTGTATTTTTATGGACGGTACCGAACGACCAAATACCGAAATGACAAAATTTTTCGCGTTGTGTTCGTTCTTGTTGACCACGACGCGTTGTGGACAATGCTCAAACGCCCACGATACGTTCTGGATGATTTAGAGAGCTCATAAACCGACCAAGCTTTTAATATGAAGTAAATTTACAGAAATAAATGAAAATTTTAAAATCTTTATTGTAGGCTTATTTCTACATGAAACTTTATTTACAATAATAGTTAACTGAATCGCAGGTAGATAAAGTTATTCACTTGTTTTTGCAGGCACTATTATTGTGGCATTTAGAATTGCACAATACCTCATTGGCCCTGCAGTTGCACTTCTTCGTATTACAATAACGCTTACAATGGCACATGACAAATCCTTGTTTCGATCCAGAAGAAAGAGCTGAAGCTTTTCTCAAATTTAATGAACAACTTGGAACATCCGATGCGTTTATAAAATTTGAATCAGCGAAAGTGAATTCATTACGACTATACAGTCTTTCCAGTACGCCCTCTTTGGCTCCTAACTTATACAAGCTGGAGTCATTAACGCTCAGAACTACAGCTAGAACACTCCTAGGGGCAAGCCGCCCTCTGTCGACATCTGGAACTTTGACTACGACATTTTGGCCGATCTCGGCAGGATGTAGTTTTTCACGGGACAGCGCCAGCATTTTTCCAGCTTGCTTCTCCATTCCGGCTCTAGCAGTTTCGCGTTGTTCTTTGATTGTATCACGACGGTAGCAAAGGTTGCATACGACTTCTCCTTCAATTTCAGTGCTACACCTCATATGTACATTTAAGCTGCAAGTTTTGCATGGTTGGATAACTCCAAAATCTTTGCAAATGGAACATGCTGCCACAGTGGATACCGCATTACTCACATTTTCTTTCCCTTCCTGGTCTTTTTCGAGTGTCATCTCTTTCAAGATTTTATCCAAATCTTCTTCCGTTTCCAAAGATTCATATGTTTCCCTTTCCAGAGAAGAATCTGCCAGTCCGATTCTTTACTTGTCACCAAACATGGCCTCGTAAGGACTTCTTCTAATCCCTTCGTGCAAAGCACGATTTTTTTTGCTCTGAATGAACCGTAATCCCTCTGACCATTGTTTGGTATCATTGTCAAGCATCCATGCTACTAACATATCTCTAACGTCCTGATTGGATCGTTCTACCGATCCTTGGCTCTGTGAGTGGCGGGGCTTACCATGGACAAGTTAAAGGCCTGGCCACAGATTCTTTAACTCTTCGATTATCTTATTAGAAAATTCTCTTCCGTTGTCGCTTTGCAAAATAAAGGGAGCACCGAACATGCAAAATATGTCTACTATATTATATGCGACTTCTTCAGCTGTCTTCGTTTTGAGTGGTTTCAAAATTGTAAATTTTGTCAGATGGTCTTGGTAGTTCAATATGAAACGATAGTCTGGGTCGGGTTCGGTCTGCATATCGATCATATCTACTTGACATCTCGAATTCATGTGGTTTGATAGGATTGGTGCAACAACTAACCCCTTCTTCTTGATCTTCTTCTTTCCCTGACATTGCTCGCAGAGAGATAAATAGATCTGTATAGCTACTCTCGTAACATTGCATTGCATTGCAAACAAAAAACTCTTTAAGTGGGTAGTTGAGTGCGCGCAGCGGAAGAGTGGGCCACCTCGTCGATAAAAGTAACGTGACTTTATTACGTATTGCGAAAGAAGACGCAAGACTCGACATAAAGTCACGTTACTTTGCGTGACCGATTCACTGCAATAAAAATAAAAGGACACTCCAATTAAAATAACAAAATTACTGTGTGTGAAATAGCTTCAAGTAACATACCTCTTGTTCGTTTGTGTCCAGTTGCCATATGAGCAGCTTCAATAATGCCAAAAAGATCCTCCGTTTTACAGTAATATCGAAAATTTCAATCCTGTGTTCCTTTGGAATTTTCAATTAACTTTTCATATTCTCCAATTGTTATGATATCATACCTCTTTAGTCTTCTATATTGTTTGGACGACAAGGGCAGTTTGCTTTCTTTCAAGCGGTTCGCTTCTTCCACTTTTCGGACGATCTTTTCAGCGTCGTAGTCAACAAGAACGGACACAAAGCGAAACATTTTGTCATTTCGGTATTTGGTCGTTCGGCACCGTCCGCAACGCGTTGCGGTCGTTTTTTTCGCTCATTGGGCGTTTTCGATGTTTGGGCGTAACATATACATAATATTATTGTAATCACCCAGTATACAATTCATTAGATGTACGTTACAACGCTTCTCGGTCATGGAATAATATTCATATAATATTTTTACCCTATGATAAGTGGATTCAGGTAGAAGGGTCTCGGAGATGTTTTACTCTCATCTCTCAACAAGAGGGGTGGGTGATAAGAGTTTTGGCTAGAAGAATAACATTATGACAGTCTGCTTGTTAATTTGATAATAAGAAGTTCGTAATATACGTCTGTGAAATAGAATCTTTGTCCACGACCACCTAATAATATTAAGTATTTTAAAACAATATGTTTTTAACGGTACGTTGTATTGATACTTTACACGGTATCGCCCATCTCTATATATGTCAAATTATTTAATTTTGACGTTAGTAATACCAAATTGTTACGAACTTGCTATATTACTGTAACAATGAATTCATTGAATTCGGATAGTGGAAATGAACGTTCTTGTACACCAACTGAAATAAAAAAAAAGCGGCGAAATTAACGACTATAGGACTGCTGCCAGAAAAATAGAAAGATAACTATATGTTTACATATTATAACTTCATGAACTGGAGGTTAGTTGACTTTTATTTAATAAAGAAATCAAGGGTCGTAGACAAAGTATAGTATTCTACTTGCAATTTATGGCCAATATTCACTCGGGCGACTTGCGCCCCTCGCCTGCGTCTCGAGACGCAAACGTCACCCAGCGTGAATAATGGCTATCATAAATTGCTCGTTTAATAATGTACTATTATTTTTTAATTTCTAAGATATTCATTTGTTTACAAAATATTTTGATCGCATTCCCTTTTGAGTATAATAAAGTTGCAGCAAATTATATGTAAAAAAAACGATTTTTGTTTATTAGGAAGGAATAAGTAAAAGCCTGATGTAAAAAAGTCTCGGGTTTAATATTGAGGGAATTCAGGAGAGTATATCTCAGTACAGTCATACTATTCAGTCGTTGCCGACACAGGCATAGTATACTTTGGCAAGTTTATCTGAAACCGTGAAAGGAATGCAGTCGAAAATATTCGACATTGCCACGTTTAACTATGAAAAAGTTGAGGTACTGATTATGTAGTGATAATAATTTATTATAAATGGGTCTTTTTATTATTAACAATATTAAAAATATGATTGAACGTTAATTTTATAATGTGCTTGTTTCCTTGGATTTATTCTATTAACATTATTTTCCAATTCATGAATATTAAAAGAGAACACTTTTCCAAATTTGTTATGGGCTTCTTAAAGCTCTGGCAACGTTGTACGAAAACCATAATGACCACACACTCCGATTACATAATTGGTGATTTTTATCGACTAGCTGACTTCTTATTGGCAAGCGCATGCGTATGTTCTTCCCTCTCACTTTGTCAATTGACTGATATTTATTTATCCAGTGGCGCTTCTATTGTCAGTTACCTTTGTAATTTCAGTTTTACTTGGTAAAATAGGTACAGTACGCCATTTGTACGTTTGACAGATATACGCCATGTTTTTTCTCGCCTCTTACCGATGCCGCGTAGCTCCAGATAAACTTGCCAAACTATAGGTATATAAACAAAGCAATTAGGGTCACTCTAAGCTCCTCCCAGCTCGATGTCTATCTCACTCGGACTCCGTCTCCGTCTTTTCTGGTATCCTGAAGCTCCCAATCGAGCGATAGACAGATACCGAGTGTCTTTTGTAGTTTAAAGGTACGAGCGGAGTTATCAGTATACCGGCTGGACTGTATTTGCAGTGAATTATTTAATTATTATCATGGTATATTTTATATTGAAAAGAAAATGCCACGAGTGTGTTGTGTGGACAGTTGTAGGAGTAGAGATGAGGTAAAAATATCTTTCTTCAGATTTTTTTCCTTACTGGTTGGAGTTACCAGGAGGAACTACCAATAAGATGTATTTGGATACATTTAACAATTATAAAAAAAGGAATTTAGACTCTGACCAAAATTAACTGACGCGCATATGTTTCCAAATAATTTTCAGAGAATGAAAGTAAAATATGCTCCTCATTCTGTTGCAGTTGCCCTTCACACATATGTTGATTTTAAAGTTTTGCCTGCAGATGCCTAGATAACTGCTAAATTCATTAAAACAATGATTAATGATTTTGATTTATTAAATTCGTGCCATTTGAATAATTTCAATACATTTATGGGTACCCAACAACAGTTTGAGCTATTGGAAGAATTTGAAACTTTACTGAAAAATTTGCGTGTGGTTAACAGTGAAGGAAAAAATTTTACTAATAAAATGAAATTTATATTTGGTTGGCAACTTACAATACACTCACTTAAATCCCTTTGGGAATCAAAGGGCTACACATTTTTACTGACAAGGAATTTGAACCAAGACTGTCTTGAAAACTTTTTTGGGCAACTAAGAAACTGTTGTGGTAATTCAAGAAACCCTACGCCCATGCAGTTTTCTATAGCATTTAAAAAATTGTTCACTCTTGATTACTTTGACCAAGTTGACGGCGCCAACTGCATTAATGACATTAATGAATTGTTGTTGAATATTACTCCGGACTTGGTAAAAAAACTGTAAAGATCTTATTTTATCGTCAATAGAACCATATATCAAATCCTTCAAAAGTTTTCACAACGGATTACAGGAATCTAAACAGTACAGCTGGCAGCGCGTTAGTTTACGTTACAGGTTATTCATTAAAAAACATTTATGCAGGAACATTCCTGCGACATATGTATTGCTTTTAATAAACAAAATACCTTATCCAAAGAATCAACTATTTCTTCTCAGACAATAGCCTATGTAGACTATACAAATTTTACATTTGGTGAGCTCAATGTAAGTACCTTGTCTGAATTTTGTTGAGTATGTTACCCAACTTGAAAATATATTTGTAGCTATTGTAGGTAACTTCAATAAGTTAGCATGTACCTAATAATTGTATCGGAGCGACATTGAAAGATATTTTTAAAAACGTATCATTGACGCATCCTTGTGAAAATGTTCCTTTAAGTTCTTTCTTATCCCTGTATACAAGAGTGCGTTTATATTATACAATTAAATTCGCAAATAGCGACATAAAAATTAAAATAAACCTTATACTGAATCACAAATATTACACAATTTGTTTTTTTTGTTTTATTTCATAAGTTTGGTTTAGGATTTCATTTTTTTACTAAATGCAATTATTCAGCATTGCTTTTATATGCAAAACCAATTCTAAAGTATGTAGAATCTGGTATATAATTTTCAATGAATGTTTTCTATTTTCATATTATAAGATATATATTATATTTGTACATTTTTGACGAATTATCTTATATATATAATGTAGTAGAAGCTATTCCAATGAATAATTCTAGTTAATTAATCATATTTAAATACATAGCGAAACAACATAGTTCTTTGAAATAAGTTCTCTATCCTAACGTACATTTTCATCAGCCCTCGTACCAAACACTCCATTTATAAATCAACAAGATATGAAGATAGTAATTCGTGCGACCCCTGTAAATACGGCACACGTGTGCTTTTACCTCACTCGTTCACACAACCTCGATCTTAAACTCACAGGATCTTCGAAATCGCATCATACAAGCAAAGATTACAGAATAAAATATAACATGTTTCACTCGGTTTGATTAAAGTTGCTGTCCCAAACGGACGCCGCTCTCATAAATTATGTTTACGATTCGCTTTTGTTGTCAATAACGAGACCGGTAGATACCAGATAAGTTCGAAAAGCTTATTTTATTTTAAGCTATACAGGGGTAATTAGAGAAATATATATTTAAATTAATAGGATTCTTTATCACAAAGGTATATTTTTAAATGTTAATAATTTCGAAAAATGTTCGGGATATGAATTTGAGAAGATAAGTAAAAAATAAACTTGAATTTTTAAAATGAATCAATTCACAGTTTTTATCTAGCAACTTGGTAATTTTGTGATACTTATTGATAATCTATCAGATATTTATCACAAATTAAATTGAATATACTCATTAGCCACCAGAATATTAGGGCCACTAAATCTTAAATTTTTATCTTTAAATAACGCGTATTTTTTGGATTGACAAGTTTAAAACAGTGAAAAGAGAAGCAGCTGCAGGACTTTATTAAAAAATTTCATAAATGTTGTAAAATACCAAGTTTGGAGTTTGGTTTATGTGTTAAATTTAATCTATTGTCTTTCAAATCTTTTAATATACATTTGAGAGTAAAATATATACGGACTCTGGTGTAGAGACTTGCATAATATTTGGAAGGAAATTGATTTCATGGATGATGAAAAGAAAATTTAGTGAATTCGTTCAAAATGAACTGACCAATTCCCCTTTGGTTAGCTATAGAATTGAATTTTTGTGTTTTCTGGCGTAATGTACTTGTTTATATAATATCCTTATTATAAAAATAAATCCGTAATTTTGTATTAGCAAATATTACAAAATATTTAGTGTTTAAGCTTTGCTATTAAAGAGAAAAATATTAATATGATTTTCTGCTCATTTCAACAATTAATTAATAAATTTAAAAAATCTATACAACATTGTAACGAGCTATTTTTTTTTGCACCGATTTGAGGTCTTTCTTTAAAGTTTTTCATTTTTTTTTTAGTTTACTACTTAGTTTAAATAACTCGTTACTAACTTTCCGATTCTCTTTTGTTACCGAATTATCATTTTTCATTTTTATTACCGTTATATTATAGTTATAGTATTTTTTATATTAGTCCGGAGGTACGTAAATTTATATTGAATCATAAAATTTAGTCATTTCCGAAATTGAAATTTTTCAATCAAAAAGGACATTTGGTATATATACCATTTAATTTAATTTATTTAATTCTGAAAGACGTCTGGTATATAGTAAACTTTTTTGTAGATTCTAAATAAATTTTTACTAATGAGAAATATAAAAAGGACAGGAGTGTGGTATTCGAGTCTCTCGCTTCCAATAGGGTATTTTCCTATGAGCGGAAAAAATTAAAAAAGAGTCGGAGCAGGTACTTTGTGGTACTATTATGCCAGAAATCAATATTTCACACAAATAAATTAAACCAGTGATTTTTTATCAACTTAACAAAAATGGTAATTTTCAAATATTTACTCAGCGCGGGAAAATATGTGAGTTTATTGTGACGTAAGAGGTCTCGCTGCTTGCTTGTTTCTTATAGGCCAGCTCAGGTGGGCGGCCGCAGGTCGAGCCGATGGTTCCGATTCGGCTGGTCAGTGATCTTGTCGCTTGGGATGCGGTAGGCAGAGCGACAAGATCACTGACGTCATAAAAAATCAGCGCGTTTTGGCGCGCTATTTAAATATAAAATTTTTAAAGTTGGTTTTGGCAACTTTCCCGCTTAGTAAAAAATTTGGAGTACTTAACTGAGGCCAGACAATCTTCTAATGGTGTTTAAAAAAAATTGTCAAATACCCTATTCTCTGCCTGCAGCTCTCAACTAATTTCTGTGTTACCGATAACAATTGTAGTTCCGATCCGGTTCCCGGAGTTTATAATTTATATTACTTAGTATTTTGTGAAAAGAGTGTATGTAGTCCGAAGCCGATTTAAGAAGGTAAAATATTTTTATATTTATCGTATATTCAACAATTTTCGTACCTCCGTATTCCGTATATCGAACAATAAGCGGTAGGATTCTACCTGTGATGTTTTGCACTCAT
>CAJUYI010000905.1:54963-74220 GCA_910591695.1 Galerucella pusilla | reverse complement strand
AGAATTTTTATGAACACCCTGGGTGCGTTCACATTCCTACTTACTCCAGAGTTAAAGATTAACTCAGTATCGTTTATTTACTTACTCTAGATGATGGATCAGCTATCCATATAAACCACGTGACTTAACTCTCGCGTAACTCTAGATGTAACTCGGAGTGAGTTTATAAGCACACCCCCTGAATAATATGAAATTTACCTGATTATTGTAGTATTTCAGCATTTGTTAAATTATACACCAACATTTTGCACGTAATGTAATATTTTCAATTGAATTATCTGTTACAATATTTGAAATTTCGAATTATTACAAAATATATTATGGATTTGGAATTCAAAGTGTTCTTCATTTTATTTAGATAAAATTGAATCGTACTGTACTTATTATTGATTTCTTGACAGTGTTGAAGTTTAACTGTTATTTTATTTCAGCATATTACAACTGTTGAATAGAAGAGAACTGGAACGTTTGAAAGAAAAATGGTGGAATAAAAATCCAGAAAAGAAAGATTGTGAAAAAGTAGACGATCAATCAGATGGAATAAGTATTCATAATATCGGTGGTGTTTTCATTGTTATTTTTGTTGGTATCGGATTGGCTTGTATTACTTTAGCTTTCGAATATTGGTGGTACAAACACCGGTAAGCTATATTGAAAAAGTTTTTAGGTTAGAATTACGTAGATAACTGCAACACATATATACGTGTATTAATCAATTCATACGCTTGGGTTGTGCCCAACAAACCTTTTGTATAATTTTCAATTTTCTCCACGCCCATTGCAGAAGCTTCGTGTCCTCTACATAGACCACTAGTTTAACTGGATGAATAGTGCTTTTGTCCAAGTCCTTGTAATCTCTCACAGGAGCAAAGTATATGAACAGCAGTGATGCCAACTTGGAGGTTTTCCCCCTAATTTTAGGAAGAAAAAAACCAATCCAGGAAGTTTTTTAGGAGGAATAACCTTTTAAGGGTATTTTTAGGGATAAAATTTTAATTGTGTGTTTTTTTTTAATTGCACTACTCTCCATACTCCATAATTGTATTCAATAAAAGTTTATAAAAAAATTTGAATTGATCAAATAATACTACTGTCATTGATAGTTACTAGATGGTGCTGAATTGGCAAAATGATGTTTAATGATATTTTATTGGTAGTATTTATTAGCTATTTTCAATGTATTATTTATTTAAAAATATCTAATCATTCATTTTATAAATAATATAAATTAAGGTTAATGGGGAATCTCTAGTAATTGTGGTGATTTTACGGGTTTTTGATTGGGGTTTTGGGGAGATAAATTTCTGAGAGTTGGCATCACTGGTGAACAGATATTTCTACTCTCAGTTCACATTTTCAGTACAAAGGTTCACTGACTTTTCCCATTTTGTGTAGATGTTTCCTCAGCCAGGCCACACATCAAGGAAACTAAAAACGAGAAATATGAAATCTGAAACATGAAATACGAAACGGAAAGTTTGTGCTTCATTGATGCACAAACAAAATCAAATTAAATTATTTTGTTTCAGTTAGCAATGGATATCGATGATAGTTTGGACACAGTTTAGGCGTCTATTCTGTAATATTTCGTTCAGCAAAGGTTTCGTTTACAAACGATTGGAAGCGTGAACGAAAAATTTTGAAACGTTATTCTGTATCTTTTTCGTTGACCACTTTCTGATGATAACGAAAGTTGGACGTTTTCAAATGGGCAGTAGAGCAAAATATCACAACGTTGTCAGATTTTTGAATCACATTATAATTAAATGAAGAAGATCGTAGCTAATATCCATTCTATATAAATACATACCCGTTAATGTTTTCAAAATCTACACTACTATGTTATTTAATATACTGCACAAACCTATAAATGTGAATAATAAAGCACTGTGAAAGTTTTTTTACGTTTTTCATGTCAATATTTTCACCAAATTTGAAATATTTTGCAATGTGACAACGTTGTTCAACTTTCAACTGCAATTTGAGGTTATGGCTCTTTGTTAGATGAAGGATTCACGTTTATATGTCAATGAGCTGAGGTTATGAATTTCTTATTTAAAAATATGGAAGAAAAGAAGAAACGATCAAACAAAACAACTAGAAGTCAATACGAAATATACTTAAGCGTTAGAGAAAATAACATGTTATTTAGAGAAAAGAAATATTCGGCAGACGAATCAATTTCCTCTTCAACAATTTCCATAATTTTCACCGAAATAATTAATTTTATCACAAAAATTTTTATACCCAAAGTGATGTTTCTGGTTGTCGTTCATGAACGGCGAATTCTAACGAGAGGTTCGTTGGCATTTTGAATACAGAATAACATTTATCGTTCGTAAACAATATTCGCTCATCAACGACATCGTACATACTTACAGTATAGACCCCTTAGTTGGGGTTGTAACCTATTATCAAAACACGAAAAAAGTTGAAAACGAAAGAAACGACGTTACTGGATACATCCGTATAACCATATAAATGTTAAACATGGTTCTTTTATAGTGTCGGAAGAATTAACTGAGCATCTGGACAAATTTCAGTCTTTTTATAGAATGTCTGTAGTAGTAGATTAGTTTCCATTGTCAAACCTCACATAATCAAATCCTTCGTCGTCTTTTACTTTTGAAACTGATCAAATATTTCCTGAAACGTGAGATAACGAGCAACAAGAAAGGAACAAAAATATCCAGAACCCATTTCATGTAAACACGTTTCTACAGGATTTGTTTCGCTATGACGTCACATGAAACACATTTCGCTGATGTGTACTTATTTTATGAAACGTGTTTCATGTTTCTTGTTTCACATTTCATGTTTCCTTGATGTGTGGCCGGCCTTAAAGTACAGTGTGTCTACTACAGAAACCAGGGGGTCAATTATTGACTTCATACGTTAATTGAAGAATAAGCGAATGCGCGACGTGGAAACACAGCAAAACGTGAGCTGGACATACAGGTTTAGTTATTCTAGACTTAAAAATCATCTACTTCTTTCTATCACTCCTACCTCTCTCTCACATGCCTTCTCTTTCCTAATCATGCTCCCCACTAGATTTATCTGTAACAACCTCCATACATCCTATATATTTTTCTTCCTGCGGTCTGTTTTCTTCTTTCTCCTATTTGCCCAGACTCGTCCCCTCTGAGGGGTCCAGAGGATACTTCCCATGTTTTCCGTCTCCGTCTTCATCCACTTCCTTTCCCTACTACATTCTGTCTCCCCTGGCTTGTGTCATCTTTCCCAACATATCCTACAAAGGAAGGCCTGTCGACAGTCTCTGATCATGTGCTCCACGCTCTTACATAGCCAGCATTCCCTTATATTCACTACTCTCTTTGCATTACACCCTGCTACCTGGTAGCCCTTCACTCCACATCCAAAGCATCTCCCTCTCTCTCTCTCTCTCTCTCTCTCTATAATATTGACCCTATTCCAGTTCAACTTAATCTCCCGTTTTCCCAGTAAGGCTTTCGCTTACTCCCATTCCACGCTGGATGTTATTTATTTGGATATGCTCAGCATGTTCTGCATTCTCAATACCAAATAACTGCATTAATTCTTCCTACGTTTTGTCTAAAAAGCTAATTGTTCTATATAATATATATTTTCGTCGATTATTGTATATTTTTACTGTTCACGTATCAGGGTGACGGCCAAGCACTCGCTACGTAGCGAAGGTTAATAGCGCACATTTGCAAACTCACATGTGACCAAAAATCGTATTTTTCATGTTTTCGAACGATATCATGCGCTTCGCTACATAGCGAGTGGTCAATGTCTCTTACTCAGTTTCAATATCCTGATTGGAGTAGGTCAATTTTAGATTTTAAAGGGACATACAAAATGGCTTCCCCATATTCAACCCCTTCAAGACTCAGTTACAACAACCCCCCAAGTTTTTAAATGAGAAATGGGTACATGCTTGTGATATATCTTTAGAAAGGTCTTTCCATTCCTTATTCTCTATTAATTTTAAAAATAAATCTGAGAAAATCCAGATTTTTAAATGGGAATTGAAAATTATTTACAAAGCATATATCCCAGGCCATTTTGAAAAATTAGGGGTTGTAGCTGTCACTCGTACAGGGTTAAATGTAAGGATGAAATATTTTTTTAGTTGCAGGATATCAATTTGTAATCTTTGACTTGTTTAAGGATTTTATTATAAATTAATAGAATAACGGAAATTATAAATTGATTCCATTTAATTGTCAGACAATTGAAACAATGCTTTTTTTACAGGAAGGTTGGGAAAATTGTCGATGTACAAGGTGCGCCATTGCCAAGCAAACCAGCACCTTTTCCTAGAGACTTATCGTTTCCAAAACCAAAAAGCTTGGAGAAGTCCGATGTTACGGCTAAAAATACATTGTTCCAAAGAAGCAAATTTTAGATTTATATTCGCAATATTGCACATATTTGCTAATAATTTTAATTGTCCTAATATGGTCAATCTGCAGCTAATATTATGTGTTAATAGTATATTTTACACCAAGGTGATGAATACTATTATTATTGACCGAGCACCAAAATTATTTCGCGAGAGGCTTTACCCCGAGCGGAATAAGGTGCGAGGCTTATGAATGTCTTCACCACCGTATGTACATTTTTTCCACTACTAGCCAAAGGACCCTGCACCATTTTATAGGAAATCCTGGCTCTCGTACGATTTTCGATTTTTTTTTATATGTTGTAGTCTTAATGATAACTGAGAGATCGTGATGGGTTAAAACTGTGCAGGCCCTCCGGTTTGGCGGTGGTGGCGTCTTGTAGTTGTGTCCTGAGCATAACATTTTGCCTCCTAGCACTATAAATCTCGCAATAATAGCAAATGTCTTGTATGTCGCGGACTCATGAGGAGGTCTGCCACACTTCTGTGTCATCAGAATCACAATTTCTCCAAGGGGTGCCTCCGCAATGGTCAATTTGTTAGGTCGGTGTCTTAACAGCAAGCGGAAGCAATGAAACCAAACAAAATCATTAACAATCATGTTATGTAGGTTAGTTGGATCCATCTAACTCCCAAAGTCCTCACGAGCGGGCCCCATAAAAGACTTTTTAACATTTTCTTGATCCCACGCACCCATTTCTAGTAGTAGATACTTCATGAAAAATCCGGTAGTTCGGATAGATACTGGGATAGATATTTAACAAAAGAACCATCACCCGTGACAAACGTCAGTTGGAAGTTGTCAGACATCCGCATTCACGATTTAAAGTATATTTGTGGCTCTGAGTGTGCACCAGAGCGCTACCTGAAATGGAAAATTGCTTCGTTTGCAATACAAACCGCTTTGTCGGTAGGCTAATTCTTGATCAGAATATGGTTGTGGACACAAAAAATAATAAAAATACGCAGCGTCAGGACATAGGAGACAACAAGAAAATGTCTGACGTCTGTCACGGGTGATGGTTCTTTTGACAAATATCTATCCCAGTATCTATCCGAACTACCGGATTTTTCATGAAGTATCTACTACTAGAGATGGGTGCGTGGGATCAAGAAAATGTTAAAAAGTCTTTTGGGGCCCGCTAGTGAAGACTTTGGGAGTTAGATGGATCCAACTAACCTACATAACATGATTGTTGATGATTTTGTTCGGTTTCATTACTTCCGCTTGCTGTTAAAACACCGACCTAACAAATTGACCATTGCGGAGGCACCCTCTGGAGAAATTGTGATTCTGATGGCACCGAAGTGTGGCAGACCTCCTCATGAGCCCCCGTCATACAAGACATTTGCTATTATTGCGAGATTTATAGTGCTAGGAGGCAAAATGTTATGCTTAGGACGCAACTACAAGACGCCACCACCGCCAAACCGGAGGGCCTGCACAGTTTTAACCCATCAATATCTCTTAGTTATCATTAAGACTAAGTACAACATATAAAAAAAAAATCGAAAATCGTACGAGAGCCAGGATTATCTATAAAATGGTGCAGGGTCCTTTAAGACAAAAATTGAGAATAATTCACAAACGCACCACAAGAAGCGTTTACCCCGTCGTGTGACTGACAAGTACGATGTCAGTTTTCGATATATTATGAATGTACTCATTATGTCATCAGTCATTTTTGGTTGAGCGCGAATTTCAAACAATGGCATTTTTATTCAAATAATATTATCTTGATAGGTAGTTTCAAGCAGCAAATACGTTAAAGACAATCTCCTTGGTTTAGAAAATGTTGAACAAGTTGAACGACTATCCCTGAATTCTCAAAATATTTGAATTTGTCCATTATTGATCTAAACTAATAGAGAAATTCAACTTCTCAGTTGGCTATAGAAGAAGCAATAATTGTCAACTTCTCAGCTAGTAGAGGAAAAAAAATATTATAATGTTCAATAATACGAGTGTCATGGAATCTACCCTTGTAGGCTTCTCACTTAATGGTGTGATATACTTAACGGTTGATTAGTATCATAAATACCCACCTCTCATACTTCATTGTAGCTCTCACCACCTCGTCAAGATTAGCAAAAAATAAATTTCATTTAAAATTAAGGGCTTTTCCACATATTCTGATTACAAATTTTTATATTGATTGTGTTCAAATCACTTTTTTGGCAATTTTTTATGTATTTTGTCATCTCTTGAGATGATGGGTTATGTTACTTTGTGTTTGTTGATTATGAACTATAATAATGGAAATAAGAATAGAATAATATAGAGTAGTAATAATAATTAAATAATTGTAACTGTTAACTTGAACCGAGGTGAGCGGTTGTTAGTTTTTCAAAATGTTTGGACTTGCAATGAAATATACTACTTCAGTACAAAACCATATTTTTTGCGCGTCAGAAACCATAGACAAGTGTGTGTCAGTTGTAACGAGTACAAATTCACAAATATTTTGCAGGTATAAAAATACTTGAGCATCGCAATTATTCACTTTTAATATTCTACGACTGTAACTGTGAGTTTAAAATAAATAATATAATAAATATTTGTTTTTAATTTATATTGTGACTCGCTAAAGGCAGCTAAGATCACATTTTTATTAATAATCATCATTTTTCGTCCGTCCAGCGTGCAGTTTGGATCTTAATGTTCACAAAATCATTCATTATTGATTTTGATGTAGGCAACCGCACATGTTTAATACTCGCCAGATTCGAATTTTCACTACAAACTTTATTGACAATTCTTGTCAGTGACAGAAAAAATATAAAATATAACATACTTTGATAATAATAATAATAATAATATTTATTCCAAATAGCTTACATTGATTACATTTATATTGATTAAGCACATTGATAACATTGAAATAAAAGGTATCCCCAAGAAACCGTGGTTGTGCAGGGGATTTTTTTTTTTTTTGATTATACAGTACTATTAAAAAGCCATATTAATTTTGTTTGGGTTTAAACTAATTTTGACAAATAAATTAAATAAATACCAAAATTATTTTTTAAAATTTAGTTAATCAAATATCAACAATGGATTCTTATAGCAAGTGTTCGAAATGTGCTCCGTCTACTTCCTGGCAGTAATACATCCTATTAGTAAACTCTTGTCGTACTCGTTCGAATGTGTCAGCTGGAATTGCATTGCATTCTTCAATAATTCTTTCTTTCAAACCGCCAATGCTATCTGGTGCCGTAGTATAAACCTAGGATTTCAAGTTCCCCCCATAGAAAAAAATCTAATGGTGTCAGATCTGGTGACCGAGGTGGCCATTCTATAGGACCTCGTCGGCCGATCCATTACTGTCAGGAAGTAGACGGAGCACATTTCGAACACTTGCTATAAGAATTCATTGATTAAGAAAGATCTAACAATCTTAAACAGAGGCACATAGCCGACATTTATTAACGCCCGTAGCCAAACATTAATAGATATTACGCTGGCGACAGCCAAAATATCAAATAAAATTCAGGACTAGCAAGTGTCGGATCATATTTCTATGTCAGACCACCGCTGGCTGACCTATACGGTGAGCCAGGATCTCAGGACCACTGTTAAGCCCCGTGACCCGAAGAGGACGGAGCTCTAGCTGTAGCTGTCTCAATCGACTCTTAAAAGGTGCCGGCGAAGGGACGGCTCCTTTTGAAAAAAAAAAACCTAAAAATATTACATGAGTTTTTTTTAATGAATTAATAATTGTGATCTATAAATATTCAATGTATGAAAGAATAATAGTGTGTAATATAAGTCATTGTCGAGAAAACGTTTGTACCAAATTATGAATGCCTCATATATGATAAGGAGAAATTTGGGACATCCATTATATCACCAAAAAGTGTAACATTATAAGAAAAAGACCGTTTGAATAATTGCCTCTTGTGCTTGGGAATCATGAGCATATTTCTACGCGCTAAATTCAGATTATGTACATCCGTTCGGAATGTAATTCTACGGCAGGTATAAGTAATCGGGTAGGTACTTTACTTTTCAAAAATTTAATAAAAAAAAGCATGTCCTATGATGTTTACGACGATTGAGCATGCTAAGCCAACCAGTGTCCATCAATTTAAGTGGAAATACGTTGTGGTCGTCTAATCCCGAATAAGTATCAGTCTCAAACATTTTGTGTTTTTTGGATTCTTCTACTATCAATGCTATCGATACACGGGCCATAAACAACATCACAGTAATTGAAATGAGAAAGTACCAAACTATCACAAAGTTGAATTTTTAATTTTGAGTTGAGAAAATGTCTATGTTTTAAGGAAGTATAGGTAAGCATTCTCAAGTTTTTGGGTATCTAATATGATATTTGAACCGTAGCTTAAAATGCATGAAAAGCCCAAGATTCTTACAGATATTTTCGTCACCAATTTGTATATGCAAGGTATTGAGCGCCTCACTTCTCTGATTATCTGATCCAAAAAAAAGAGCGACAGATTTTTTCGAATTGATTTTCAGTAAGGGCTTGTTAGTTAGATCAAGAACTCCATTCAAACTTGAATTAATGAGACCATTTTCTTCAACAATATGTGGTCCGCGTAAAAATGATATTTGCAATGTGTCAAGCTCGAGAATAAGTTACTGGTGTAAATGGTATAGGTACATCAAAGGGCATAGAATACTACCCTGAGGAATTCCTTGCTGCAAATTCAGCGGAGCAGATGTGATATATAAATAAAGCCCTCAGATCGCTGATATTTGGTATGTTTGTTATTTGTAGATTCTATTGCCGTATATGCGACTAAAAAGTTATATTCTATTTATTAAATAGTTTAAGCTATCTAATAATAATAATAATATATGGTAACTATAAAATGTTGTTAGTCAACTTATTAGGTAACAATTTATTGTTTATAGAGTTGTCATATAGATGCTACATATACTTTGGTAAGTTTATCTGAAGCCGTGAAAGGAATGCAGTCGAAAACATTCGATATTGCCACGTTTAACTATGGAAAAGCTAAAGTGCTAAGTATGTAGTGATAATAATTAGAAAAGAGACTTTTGATTATTAACAATATGATTAAACGTTAATTCTTCAATGTGCTTGTTTCCTTAGATTTTTTCTATCAACATTATTATTTCAATTTATAAATATTAAAAGATGAACACTTTTCCAAATTTGTTACGGGTTTCTTCAAGCTCTGGCAGCGTTGTACTAAAACCATAATTACCACACCCTCCGAATTACATAATTGGTCTGACTTCTTATTGGCCAGCGCGTGCGTGTGTTCTTCCCTCTCACTTCGTCAATTGACTGATATTGATTTATCAAGTGGCGTTTGTATTGTCAGTTACCTTTGTATTTTCAATTTAACTTGGTAAAATAGGTACTGCGATGTACGCCATTTGTACTTTTATGACATATATGCCTCGCCTCTTACCGATGCCCTGTAGTTTCAGATAAACTTGCCAAACTATAGATACTGATTAAATTAACCTACTTGCTTTCACAAATAATCTCATAATTTTTTGCAGTGGAACATTATTACGAGACTTCTATTTTTTTACACACTTTAGATAGGATTTTTTTTATTTTATTAAGAATTTTAGAAAGGATGTTGAAAAGCTTCCTTCTTGAGCCAGGGGCCTTTCGCATGGCAGGCTCCTTATCGTAGCAAGTGTATGAAGCACAATAGAGAACATTGTCGCAGTGGACGGTTCTGAACATACCACTCACAGAAACCAATCCAACAAATCATTTGCCATCATTTTGTAGTGTCACAACCAGACAATCTGCATTCACGACGCAAGGGCAAGGAATAAGAAAGTAAATGTATCCTATACAAAACATAATTTTATTCATGTCAAAGTAACTTCTTATAAAACTTACATTTATGTAAATTTTTCTAGTGAAACAAAGATTTGATCGAGATCGTAGAAAGATATGACACTCGTCATATTATTTTGCTTCTATAATACATGCTGCCTACAGCAGGTATCTGTTTTTTGATAAAATCCAATGCAAATGATTTATTAAAGAAAATGTTATGCATTGCTTTTGTGTAGCCCATAAACATAAACACGATTATCTTATTTAATGTTTCTGTTTTTTGTTGAAAAAATTAATATCTTAAGCATATATTTTAGGTATTTTACACAAAGTGACTTTTAAATTCAAAGAATAACTCGAAAAGATGATAAAATACAGTGTATTATATTTAAATCAAAAAAGTTCACTTCCAATTTGTATACAAGGTGATTCATCCATAATGAGCCCAATTATAATTATACATCAGGAGACAAAAATAACAATAGTTCTCAGTCTGCTTCTTATTGAGATACGGAAGGTACGAGATACTTCAAAAATTGGGTATTCACAAGTTTTATTAAGGGTAGACTAGAATATTTATCTAAGAGAATTTAAATTAACTCGTAGATGTCGCCACATACGCCATATTCAGCAGATGTAATTAGCTATAAAAATTTTGTCACTCATTTTACTTACTTAATTTGGATACATTCATCATTCATCATTCAGCTATTTTAAAAATATTTGAATTTTACTAATTCACTATATTATGGTCACCATTCATTTAACTAAGTTCAATATTTCCCTAATTAATGAAATCAAAGACACTTTTCAGAAAATTAATATTTAAATAGGGTCTCCTAGACTGAATAAAAAAATAGTGTATGGAATCCTTCACAACATTGGACATCATAAAAAAATAATTGTGTTAAAACAATAAAGTGTAATATTATGCTATTAGTAATAAATGACACGATAATTATAAAGTAATAAAACCAGACTTGCTTATATTTTTATGTAAGATAAGTTATTGATAAATCCAATTAAAGAACTTGAAAGTTCTCATACTTAATTGTAAAAGAGAACTATTTGCTTATGCCATTATAGTAAGTACAACCACAGGGGCCATTGGGTGAATTAAAATATCTTGAAAACAGTTAATATTTTTATGGCGTATGTGGCGACATCTACAAGTTAGGTAACTTAAATTGTCACAGATATGCAGTTCAAGCAACGAAGGCCGAAAAATACCAAATAGCGGAAATAATTCATGTAGAAGCCAATTTTGGCACACTTGTAAGGAAAGTACTAAAGTACTAAAAGTACTGAGGGGTGGGGGTGAAGCTAAGGGTCTCTAAAGGTCCCCTTTTCCAGTTTTTTATTAATAACTCGAAAAATGATGCCTCAAGCGAAAGAGTGTTCATATAATCTACATAAAATTCTATATAAAAAAAAGTTTCATACACTTTTTTTTCTAGGATCAATGCTTAAGGAGATATGGAGGCGAAAGATGGAAAATTGAAAAAAAAAAAACGTTTTTATTGTTAAAAATGAAATGTTTATTGTTTAATTAATCAACCTCTTACCGCCCTTTGTTCCAAATATGAAACATAGCGAAGACAGGATAAACATGTATTTCAATATTCATTATTTAAAAATTAAATAATTAATTTTCCAACAATAACAATACGATAATAATACAAAAATTCAAAATTTGTTTGTTAGTTGCAAAATATTGTACATGGATAAATCAATGCTCGTGTGTTAATGTAAAATAATTTCGAAGTATATTTTGAAATATGGGCATTAAGAGGGGTGTTGGTGTGCCTATTGTTGTGTGCGTCGTTGGAGCCTTAGACGGTAGAGGTGAATTGTTGGAGAAACTGTACGGTGAAAATTGTATGGTGATTTTTTTATGGTTATAGTGATGTCGACAGCACAAAACGAGCGGAGCAGAATAGAAGAGGTATCACAAAAGCTTCTGTTGACATCAACTTTCATGAAAGCACGGCCATCACAGTTCAACATGAGAATTTTCTTGCTAATGAAAGGAACAAAACAAGGCTGATTCACTTGCTCAGTGAGAAAATGACAACAGCCGGGATTGAAACAACTATTGCTACAGGGAATGCTGACGGCACTATTGTGAGGTGCGGGTTGGATAAAGCTGCTGTACAATCAACTGTAGTAATAGTTGGGGAAGATGTGGACTTGATAGTTCTCCTCATTGGATTGGCACCACAATCAATCAATATGTACTTCATGAAGCCAGGCCGTGGGAATGTGGAGACCAAATTGTTTTCAGTGCGACAACTTTAACAACTTCCAATCGCCAAAACGATGCTTCTTGTCCATAGCTTCTCCGGATGCGACACCACCTCGGCGATACATGGAAAGAGTAAAGTGGGAATCGATAAGCTCTTCACAGAAAATCCTGGCCTTACTCAAGACATTTCAACAATATTCAAGGATCCCTCAGCATTACCTTAGGATATTGAACAGGCTGGCGAGAAGCTGTTTTGGCTATATACAAAGCGCCTGCTCATCAAAACAACCTGAACGAACATAGGTATTCGGCATTTTTGAAAGCGTCAATGAAGCCCAAATCAGACATGGCAACTCTTCCTCCGACCAAAGGAGCTTCAAAGCTACACTCGCTCAGAGTTTATCTAAAGGTAAATCCATTCACATGTAGCTAAATACCCACTGCTTTCTTTAAATCACAAATATTAATTTGTGATGAATTCTTACATTGGCCTCATTACTTTCTTACAGATACAACAATGGCTCGGCAACCCCCACCGCCCATCCAATGAGGTTGGGTCAAGGGAGAAGAAGGAAATTTTAACCCAGTAAACACGAACGACCCTGTGGCACCCGACGTTTTGAAAATGATCTTTAGTCGATGCACGACAATTTTCCATCTTCCGCCTCCATATCTTCTTAATCATTGATCTTAGCAAAATGGTGTATAAAGCCTTTTTTATAGAGAATTATATGTAGATTAATTTAGTATATGAACACTTTTTCGCTAGAGGCGCTATTTTTCGAGTTATTAACCAAAAACTGAAAAAAAGGACCTTTAAAGACCCCTCGCACTCTCAGCTTCACCCCCACCCCTCAGTATTTTTAGTATTTTGTTAAGGAGACCTTCCCCTACAAAATTGGCTCCTACATGAATTATTTCCGCTATTTTTCATTCGTTGTTTGGACTAATATATTTATTTGCCCTTACTAAAACTAGTGAAGTTTCAAGTCATTAACTAGGAAAATAGTCGATTTATGACAAAAAATTATTGCAAATTATCAATGTTCTTGGTATATTATAGCTGATAAGATCTTACAATGGCGATAAAAAACCCTTGTAAATTCCAATAAGTACATAGTTGAGAAAAACTAATATAAAAAAGAAGAGAATTGTGAGAATAACTCTTTTCGTAGTTTGCTTTGCATTTCTTTGAAAGCCTTTATTGGATTTAACAACCTTTCAGAATATATTGAATTAAAGGTAATCAAAGTTACCTTTCAATTGGAATACAATAATATTAATTTTCCTACGACCATCTAGAAAATTAACATATATCGCACTCTCTACTCTAGCGGAAAGTTTCTCATATCGTCATAGTAACAACCGTGCGCTATTATATTACCCTAGTGTGATATCATATCGCACGGTTTGCATGAATTCCATTAACTGCACTACAAACTGATTATTTAAAAAATAGTAATATGTTGTAGGTACTGTTATTGATGTTTTCAAATAAATAAAACCATCATATTCCGGAAATTTATCGCAGGATCGTAAAAAATATTTATGTTATTTATAAGATGCGACATAGGGATTCTTGTACAAAACTGTCAAACGCGAGCTAACCTTTTCATCAAATAGCGTTCATAGAAAATATTAACATATATGGAAAGGTAGTTGAAAAATAAGCCTGAAGTATTGCGGTTCGCTTCGCCTATGAGATTTTTTTTTGTTTTCAGTTTTTCTTTCACAATTTTCACAATTTTAAGTAAAGCAAAGTTATTTGTATTAATATCGATTTCATGAATTTAATTTTTATATTCTTGCAATAAGTTAACATCGTTTGTGCATAGTTTTGTTTCTAATGAATTTCTCGTTTCGTTTCTCGATATGATTTGACTCTATTGTCATATGCGAACACAAAAACCTAAGGAACTTTTTAAATATTTATGGCCGTAGGGAAAATAGTGTACATAACTCGTTGGAAAGTGAATTTCACTCATTTCATTTCCGCACTCATCGATGTCAACATTTTTTTTTTAAATCATCACATTAAACAATATTTGTTACAATTATCGCATGGTCATAGGAAAACTAGTGTACATTACTTGTGCGAAAATGATTTTTCACATTCGTGGGAGCGTCTCAATCGGCTTGCGCCTCGTGAGACGATACTTCCCACTCGTGTGAAAAATGTCACTTTCCGCACTCGTTACGTAATATACTATTAAATATAAACCCCTTTATGTTATCAACTTTTTGAATTTTAAATTAAATGCGGAAAGTGATTTTTCACACTTGTTACGTAATATACTATTAAATATAAACCCCTGTATGTTATCAACTTTTTGAGTTTTAAATTAAATTTAAGAGGTACATACCTAAATATACCCAAAATGTACACCTACTTTTCAGGTTTTAATTTTTCCAATAAAAAATTGACAGATGTAGACTTTTATGTAGAAAATTAAGATAATTGAGGCCTTTTCTTTTTCTTCAAAAATAATACCTACAGAATTTTACGGCCAAATAAGTAGCTTTTATTTACATTTAATTTTAACTTGGAGGACTTCTTGTATATTTTTTTAAAAGTAAAACAAATTTATGCAGTTACCAGACGACTTTGCAATTTATATGCATAATACAGAGTATTTTTTTCATCATCTACAATATCATAGTTATTATAAATATTAGGTGGGAAAATATCATATTTTGACAGCAAATAAACAGTTTGAGCTTCTAAGCAACCTTCTTCAGATTTCATTCTAATAGAGTAAAAATCAGGAATTTTTCCTTCTACAATCTTACTTTCACAATTATTAATGGTAACATTAAAACTATAAACTGGTTTTTCAATTAAATCTTTGAATTCATGTAGAATGTCATTTTGAGCAACATATAATTTGCAAACTCTTTCAGAAATATAATCAAAGGTCAGTTCTGGCAAAAATGCATAGTTTTTAACTAAATAAATGAATCCAGTGGCTACATGCAGTTTTGATAAGTAGCTGAGTTTAGCCATACATTTACCAATTGTAATTTTATTATCTTTCAAATGATGCGTTATTCTGGTTTTTCTGTGTTTTTCCTCCACTGCCAATTTACTTTCAAATTCACTCCATCTTGATGTAATTGATTTTTCAGATGTTACATAGAATTGTTTAATGATCGTCTGATAGTCATTTTTTAGTTTTTCTGTCCCTATCTCAATTAAAAATTCTAAGGCTTCTGTGTAATTGATTGTAGGAACTGCTATTTTACCATCAATAATACCATTTATTATAGTTGCCATATTTGAAGTACAATCTGAAATAAAAAGAGTTCAATTTAAATAGGCAAACAAAATTAAAATTTCCAAAAGAATGATACAAAAATTCTATTTTCAATTCAAGAATTTTACAAAATTATAAAAAAATTACTTTCAGATAACTTCATGTTGGATTCGGATTCAGCTAATTCTTCAAAAAAATAGTGGAAAATATCTCTGAGACTTCTTAAATCTTCACAGTTCTTTACAATATTCCAAAGCTTATCCAAAATATTTGGCACTCTAATATTTTCTAAATCAAACTCCATTTTCAATTCCCTTCTAATCAAATTGGTATGGACAATTTCATTTACAGTTTTATAAATATCTTCAATTGGCATCGGATTTTTACATATAACTGTATCATGATCTGCTTTATTAGTTTTCAAAATTTTTAAGTAGTTATATATAATTACCAAATCTTCCCATAGAAAGTTGATTGATGATTTCTTGTGACCGGCAATAACTTGTACAATAAGTTTCATTGTATTAAATCTACTACAAGGAGTATCTATATTACACTTTTTATCAACAGTTGTTTCTATGCAAATGCTCCCAAAGTATTGTGATTCATAGCTACGTATGTTTTGTAAAAATGTTCCAAAAATGAGATATTTAAAAGTAACAGTATAAGTTATATACGACTGTTTTTTCCCAATTAGTAATAAATGACTTTTTTCCATTGAACTGAGGGATATTTTTTCATAATTTTTTGTGAAGCATCCTAGTACATTGATGGTGCAAGTGAAAATTTTATTTCCTATTTCTCTAACACCAATTACAATTGTTTTGAGTGGATTATCCCCATCACACACAGCAAATACATAGTCACTTGTACGATACTTTGGCCTAGAATTTAAATAGTTTCTCGCTTCTTTTAAAGACAATGGAAAATGTTTATTTTCATTTTCCGACCAATGTGATATAGGTTCCGATTGTAAATCTTCTACCATAAGAGAATCATCCCCTTTCAAATCAACTTCTAACGGATTTCCTGTTACATCTAAGGATAAAGTAGTTTCTGTTTCATTCATAATAAAATTTGTATTTTTTGTTGGAATGTTTTCATCTTCCTTCTTATTCAAAAAAACTAAACGAATTGCTCCCTCAAATTCATTCTGAAATAAATCTTGTAAATACGAAGGAAGTTCGTTTACAATGGTATCACAGATAGTGGTCTGTGACTCCTGTGCACAGATATTCATTTTTAACAAAATTAATACTACTTTATAGATAAAGATAAACTTTCAAATTCAAATATTTGTTTTAGGTTAACGTTAAGTTAACGACTTGGTCCACGTGACCAAATGACAGTCGCCCGGCGTTTGTTCCATTTGTTTTTCGTTATTCGCGTCCGTTTAAAGACCATAGATTATATTTCTCTATGTACAATGTAATATAATTATTTTGTCTATGAGTATATTTTTCTCGATTCCTAGGCAAACAGATTTACATCGGACTATCGTACGAAAGCACCCTGGGGTCACGCACACTTTTCTTTTTTTGAAAACTCATTATAATGACTTTTTTCTCATTAAAATTACTTTTTTCTCATTCTAATGGCTTTTTTCTCATTAAGGTTTTCTTAGCGAGTGACTGGTCATAAAAAGTTAATACCGATCAATTTTTTGCCACGAACGGTAAATACCGAAATGTCAAATCAGTGACCGCGGTAATAACTTCAGTATTCAGTAACTATAGTGCATAGGTGGGTAACTGGCAGTGGTTATAACCCCCACTTTTGTTTTAAAACGTGAATAACCGCCTGTTATCGCTGGGTTTTAACCAGCTGCTCGCTAAAAAACCCTTATTATAATGACTTTGAAGGGATGTAATTGCCCGTACTTCTCAACTTGTTCTGTTATGAAATCCAAAACTTCTGGCAAGGGAGTAAAATGTTTTTTTCTATAGAATCCAAGAATCTTCAATATTCTCTTCACTGTTGATAAACTTATACTCTGTTTGTGATATAAATTCAAGAAAGCCGTAATTTCTTTATAACCAAGACCCAATAGAAAGTAATATGTACTATAACCATTTTTTTATTTGATAGAAATTCTAATAAATTTAATTAATATAATTGATTTAAATAGAACAAAAATGATAATCCCAAAACATCACCTAAGAAAATATAAGCTCAAATATATGTCATTATAATGAAAAACAAAATCATTGTCATTATAATGAGATAAGTCATTATAATGAGAAAAAAGTCATTATAATGAGAAAAAAGTCATTATAATGAGATAAAAGTCATTATAATGAGATAAAAGTCATTATAATGAGTTTTCAAAAAAATAAAAGTGTGCGTGACACCTGGGTGCTTTCGTACTATCGGACTGATCTGAGCATAGATGAAGGATGCCTTACTTCAATACAGATCTACGGAGATCTGAGCGGAATTACAGAACAGTTCAGATTTACCTCCCCTACCTCCAGACATCTAATAAACGGACGATTCAGACTAAAAAGCATGGATATGCTAAAAGGATTCAGACTAAAAAGCATGGATATGCTAAAAGGATTCAGACGCCACTGAACTCCGTTACGGAGTGTAGAGTTCAATGTCGGACGCAAATAACGAACGCGCCATTGATACTTGATAGTTCGATGGGACCATAGATATTACCTATGCATGCCATGGAAGTCAATGCAAACCACAAACTTTATTTCACATTTTCGCAGAATAGTGATCACATTATTTAAATAATTACCACCCAATATTAAATCGGTTGAAATACTGTTTATTTTCCTTATACCAGATTTCATACGTTCATATCAAATATACGACTTTGATTTTTATTGTGAAATGCGAATTTTGTTGATAGAAGGAACACTTACATCATATGGTCTGATTACGTATTAGGCCCGTGCCGTGAGTTTGGATTTGAATACTTAAAAGTTAGACCAATCGACGATCTGGTTTAGTACGACCTCTCTCACCTTGAATTGAGACATGTAAGTTATTTCTTAAATCCCTTAATTTATATAACACACAAACAACTTTTCAATTCTATTTATTTTTTCAGCTTCTCATATGCAATGGCATCAATAAAGTCCTTAAATTTATTAGGAAACATAAATAAAGTTATAACTAGAAGGTCTCTTTCGACTACAAATGCTGTAGCTACCAAGCAAATGACTGTAAGAGATGCCCTTAACTCAGCTATGGACGAAGAAATGGAAAGGGACGAGAGAGTCTTTATTCTAGGTGAAGAGGTAGCTCAGTATGATGGTGCTTACAAAGTTACCAGGGGTCTTTGGAAAAAGTATGGTGATAAGAGAGTTATTGATACCCCTATTACTGAGATGGGCTTTGCTGGTAAGTGCTGTTTAATATTAATATGTAATAGCTACAGTTTATTGCAAGAAATAGAACATCACTTGTGCATGTAAATGATATAACCTCAAAAGTATGAACAATAAGGATCATTCCTGATTTATATTTTGTTAAACATCATTGCTGTTATTATTGTTACTGATTCATTATGTAATTCTTCTTATACATAGGTATGTGCCCAGACAGACATTA
>CAJUYI010000905.1:0-42418 GCA_910591695.1 Galerucella pusilla | reverse complement strand
TTCATGGATGACTAGGTAGCAGGAATGGCACAATGGGCCCGCCAGTGTCCTCAGTGTCGGAACCTTGGCTTGAGTTGTCCAGGACAAGGCTCGCCTGCACATTTAGCAGTAGTAGTAGTAGTACTCATTAGCCGCCAGAATAATAGGGCCACTAAATCTTAAATTTTGATCTTTAAATAACGCGTATTTTTTGGATTAACAAGGTTGAAACAGTAAAAAGAGAAGCAGCTGCAGGATACCTTTATTAAAAATTTTTATGAATGTTGTGAAATACTAAGTTTCGACTTTGGTTTATGTGTTAAATTTAATGTATTGTTTTTCAAATCTTTCAATATACATTTGAGAGTAAAATATATACGAACTCTGGTATAGAGACTGGCATAATATTTGGAAGAAAATTGATTACATGGATGATGAAAAGAAAATTTAGTAAATTCGTTCCAAAGGAACTGACCAATTCCCCTTTGGTTAGCTATTTAGAGCCGGTTTTACAAGAGAGATTTATACTAGGTATAGTTATTCTGGGTATAAAGTTATATCAGAATTTATACCTAGTTTAAAACTGGTTGGTCTTACGATGCTTTTTTACACCGGTATAGCAATTTTTGGAGTAAGAATTGCTATACCGGTGTAAAAAAGCATCGTAAAACCAACTAATTTTATTCTAGGTATAAATTTTGGTATAACTTTATACCCAGTATAACTATACCTAGTATAAATCTCTCTTGTAAAACCGGCCCAGAATTGAATTTTTGTGCTTTCTTGCGTAGGTAATGTACTTGTTTATATAATATCCATCTAAGTCACCAGCGGCATCGGTGCTTTACGCGATAAATTCGAACAAGTGAAACATCTTATATTTTTATTCTGTAATCCTTGATAAAACCAAAAGACAGCACAACTGTTAAATACTTCTTCTCATTAACTTCGACATGATTATGCCAGATCGAAAAGAGATCAAGTCCATCTATTGGCCAAAAACCTGCACTCAGAGTTACTGAATCTGACGTTCGAGGATGGTAGTGGAATAAAGCATTTTTCATGTATCACAGGCAAACATTGACAATAGGACAATAACGGGTCACAGACCAATGAGAATCACCTGCACAAAATGGGCATGTACAACGGAAAAATTTCCTGCAGACAATTGGGCGCAGTAGAATTCAATAAGACCTCTGGCGGAAAAAATTGTAACTGTCGCAACGAGTAAAATAATTCGTTTTGCATTGTTTACTCTCTAACAAATAATTTCATTGATTTTAGAAAACTGGTTGAAAACGTTTATGACGTTATTACTATATCGGAAACTTGGCTTAATAAGAAAATTACCAATAAATCTCTTTGTCTTGATGGGTATTCGTTATATAGAAGAGACAGATATAGTCGAGGAGGCGGAGTTGCGATTTACATTAAAACCTTTTTGAAGGCGAAACTCATTAAGCTAGACCTTTGCCCTACAGAGCAAGTGTGGATTGGGATCAATTTCAGGGGCGAAAGCTTTGCAATAGGGGCCTTATACTCTTCTCATGTATCATTATATAAAACCTTTCTTGAAGATTCCATGATTGAAAGTCAGGCAAGAAATGCAAAGATGATTCTTTTTTATGAAATTCCATCGTTCTCCAATATTTAGTTGAGCAAACGTATTACATTTACTCAGATGATGATTTTCCTTTTTACAGAATACGCATACTTTTTTCGTTGATGTTGTTGTATAAGTATATTCAAATTTCCTACCTTGTTTGGATTCATTCTTCCCTGACGTAGATGAGAATGAATTCTGTAATTGGCATACATCGTCAGCTAATTCTTCTAGCCAATCTTGAAACTTAACGAGTTTTGGTATATTTCCACTATTTGTTTTCATTTTTCTTGTCCATTCCAATCTCAGTCTATTGGGCAACTTCCCGACTAAATCCTGTAATAATAGTGGATTACGCAGATGGTCTTCTTGCTCAAGAGTTGGCATAGTGCCAACCAAATTCCTTACATTATCTGAGAACTCGACAATACTATTAATTTTGTCCTCTCTTAGACAGGGAATGTTCTTTATTTTTTCTATGACACTTTATCGACATTTTTAGGTAAAATCAACAACGTCTGAACAATTTCACGAGCTTTACCTTTTAGACATTTTTGAAGTCTTGTTTGATTCTCCTCATTAAGTAACCACACATTTTAGTTGTATTGGAAAGTTGGCTTACAAAATTTGGCCATTCTAAAGGATTCCCATCGAATATAGGTAGATCTTTTGGTAAAGATTGTCGGATTAACATTCTCTCAAGATAATTATTATTGGCATGAACTCTATTATCTGAACGTCCAATTCAGACTTGTCAATATGAATCGATTCATCATTTGCTGCACCAAGTTGATATTGCTGATCGTTTGCCCATTCTTGAATTCGAGACCTCTGACTACGCTCACTTAAAGCATATTCCTCTTCCGGATGATTTGAAATATGACTACTGACACTATTATTTTTTTCTATCTGTGCAATTTCCAGTGCCAATTCCAAATCTAGGAGCTCTTTTTCTATTTTTCTCCTTTCTTCCTCGATAGCGTTTCTCTTCTTGGCTATTTCTAACTTTTCTTGCAGAATTTGGCGATGTACACTACTAGCTACTGATCTTACCTTGCCTTTAGATGTTATTTGTTGACTTTTTCTTTCAGTACCTTGATCATCTTCGTTTGTAGCCTTGTCTGGCATAATTTCTTTTCTAGTTATGGATTTCTGTTCTGAACCTTCATTCATCCAAACCTCTGTTGACTGTAACTGATTCTTTCTCAAACGTTCACTCCTTCTTATGGACATAACTATCCAAGAACTGTTCGTGACGCACCGAAGGACCAAATGTTGTAGATATTACCTGTAAATATATGTGTTATCCGGCTCGAAGAACCAAATGTTGTAGATATTACCTGTAAATATGTGTTATCCGGCTAGAAGTACCGAATATTGAAATCTATAATAAATCTACAAATCAGTGGCAACGTGGCAGTAATATGGTGATCAGAATTTAATTTTTCGTGTGCAACTACCTCGAATATAATAGTTTTGCATTGTAAAAGAATATACTTTGAAGGTACCCACAGGTAAATTAAAGTGTCTGAATTGCGGTGTGGAAAAAAACTGTAAAGTGTAAAGCCAGTTTTGAAGTGGAAGTGATTAAATTATATCTAAGCAGCTGAGGTTATCAGATAAGAACGAATAAATACAAAAAGAACCCATGTAGGAATACCTTACAGGGTTGCCAAATTGTGAAGAAAGTCTAAACAAAAGAGAATATAATAAATAGCAGCTACAATCCTCCGAACCGTTGAGGTGGGATAACTAGCTGTTTACCGCGGAAAATGAACGATACAAGTACAGATATGGAAAAAATTCAAAATATGTTTAAAGATATAGGCAACAATATAAAATTAATGGATGACAAATTGGGAGTTCTAATAAATGAATTAAAAGAAGTCAAATTGGAAAATGAAAAACTGAAAGAGAAAATAAGAAAACAAGATGAAAAAATAGGAAAACAAGATGGAAAAATTGCAGCTCTAGAAAGAGAAATACGGAAGAAAAACCTAGTACTGAAAGGAATAGAGGACAAAGATATGGAAAATACCGAGGAAACAATCGAAAAAGTAGCAAAAGTGATGGAGGCAATTGGAATAAAAATCAATCCAGAATCCGATATCGACGAAATCGGAAGAATGGGGAAACCTAGAAATGGAGTGGTTAGACCTATAATATTGAAATTAACAACGGGAAGCAAAAAATTGAAATAACTAAGCAGAGCAAAAAACTAAAAGGCACTAAGATCTGGATCGATGAGGACTACCCTAAAGAAATTGTTGAGGAGAGAAAAAAATTGTACCCTCAGCTAAAAGAGGCAAGGAACAAAGGGTATCAAGCTGTCATTAAATATAATAAGCTGATTGTAAATAATGAGATGTACGCAGCGAGAGATATGGACACTGAACTAGAAGAGGAACAAGAAATTTCCAATGATCGAAAAAGAAAGGTTAATGAAAGGTCGCCAGAAATATGCAATCTAAATGAACAAATAAGAAAAATAAAGAAGCATGAATCAAAAAACTAACATCGTACTATGAGAGCAAAAATGGAAACGGACATGGCAATGAAAAAGGGACTTGAAGGAAAGATAACAGAATACAAAAAAACAAACAAAACCGATAAGCAAAAACAGACAAATAAAAAAAAGTACAAAAAGAAAAAGAAGGAGATGGATTTTAAAATAGGAACATGGAATATTAAAACGATGCTCAAACCAGGAAAAATTGAACTTATTGCAAGAGAAATGAAGAAATACAAATTGAAAATACTCGCACTACAAGAAATACGATGGAAAGGAGAAGGTACGATCGACAAAAAGGACTACATTTCTCTATGGAGGGGAACAAAAACAAGGACATGAAGGAACGGGATTTATGATCGACAAGACGATCAGAAAAGAGTTGTTAGAATTTAATAGCCTCGGAGGAAGATTATCTTATATAAGAATAAAAGGAGATAAAGCAAATGTCTCCTTAGTATATACATATGCCCCAACTGAAGAAGCTGGAGAAGAAGAAAAGCAGGAGTTTTACGATAAACTAGAGGAAGTATGTGAAAAAATTCCTAGGCACGATACACTTATTATACTTGGTGACTTTAATGCTCAAATAGGAAAGGAAGAATTCGTAAGTGGTGTGGCAGGGAAGCATACAATCCATGAAATCATGAATGACAATGGTATAAGGCTATGCAACCTAGCAGAAGAACAAAATATGTACATTGTAAGTACAAGACACAAACATAAGAAAGAACACAAAATTACATGGATGATACCTGGAAGAAACACGGGAAACCAAATAGATCACGTACTAATCTCCAAAAAAAGAATAAATATTATAAAATACGTGAGATCATTTATTACCGTCTTGTGGCATGTCCCAGGTTGTCTGATTTCTAAGAAGTGAGGAGGTGTTTTTTTAATGATTCCCTCTCTACTTAGTCTGTATCTTGTTCTTTCTGCAACACTTTCCACCACCATATGTAAAGGGGTGAGGTTGAGAATCACTTCCATGGCTGCCGTTGGGCATGTTCTCATTGCTAGTCGTTGAATTTTGGAGATGTTCTCTCTCGTCGTCAATAGGCTAGTTCTACTACTCCACGCAATGGCTCCATAAGTGATGATTGGTCTCACTATGGCAGTGTACATCCAGCTTAGGATTTTTGGGTTACAGCCCCAGTTTCTTCCTGCCAGATTTCTGCACACCATTATAGCCATTTTTGCCTTGTATTTTATGTACCATCTAAATTTATATAATTTAAACATGATTTTTCGGTTGTTGGGTTCTTAATTTCTACAACAAATTCCTCGTTAATGGAGTCAGGGGAAGCACCAACTAGTGGATTTGGTTCCGACAGAAAGATTCCTGTTCTAAAAAATTTTTGTCCAGTTTTTATTTCTAATAATTTCAGGATATCAGTTTCTAGCTTTAATCCTCGTTTCATAGCTTTTGTCTGAAACAATTTTGCTCCTATAAGATGCCTTCTACTAAGCAACCGTCTAAAACTTTACATTTTGTAACATCAAAAGCTTTTGATGCGGTAATACGTCCATACCTCATTTCCTGCCAAATATTACTATCACTTTGTCCTCGAGTATAGTGTTCTACTTCTGAAATTAAATTGCACTCATTTTGGTTTTACAAAATTCAACAAAATTATTTCCATTCTCCACCTGTCCGGAATTTTTGAAATTAATAGCAAGGCTGTGAATAGATAGATCACCATATTTTTCTGTATTGTGGTATCGCATTAAACTGTTTTCTATTTTTTGCCTTTTAGCTTCGCATACATATTCTGAGTCATCATAACAAGCTTGATATCTTTTCCCAAAATCAGAGGTTGAAATAAATTTTTTGGTACTCGGTGCTGATGATAATTTTGATTTCTTCCAATAACAAGTTGTTACTGAAGGGGAAGGCTCCTCGCTACGTCTATGTTACCACATTAAAAATGCCACTTTGTGCTTACATCCTCCCTCCGAAGCTGGACAATCATGGCATTTTGCTTCCACTACTATCTTTTATTTGGTATTAATTGAGCAGGATACACTGTAATTCCTAGATTTTATCTTATGCTCTGGCGTGATTTTCGCTTTTAGTTCACAAAGTGAACTGTTTTAATTGAACATAACCAATGGCGTTATCACCATAACTCTGTCTGCCAGATCTGAAACAAAATAATTGATAACATCAAGAAAACTAATTTAATGCCTTTGCTATTTATTTGAAGGAGTATAGCTTTTACGCAACGTCTTTCCAACAAATTTTAGATTATGATTTCTTATTTTAGTGCCATGTTTTTTCAGTGTATTTTAACAAAAGAAGTGATAAGAATGTTTTATTTAACTCTGTTATTGCGTGACCGTGAAAACCAAAAGTTGAAATATTGAATTCATTCTACTTACCTCTGCAATTTTATTCCTCGCATTTCCACACTTATAAAGTCTTTGTTTCTATTAAAGTAGTCCATCACCATAAAGATATCGACTTCAGGTAAATTTTCAGAATCTGCTTTAATAAACCCAGTAGCTACTGAATACATTTCTAATAGCAAAAATCACTAAAACTTTTAAAGTTTGAAGATATTGCAGCTGGAACCAACTTTCTTACGTGAAACGCAGCGGTGTACTGCTGAATATCAGACCACAATATGCAATGTGACGTCACAGTCGGTTCTGCCGCTTTTTAACGGAGCTCCATTTTCAACCTTTAATATCTAAGTAGTGGGGAAAGTTTAAGAGTTGAAAATTTAACCTGTTATTTTGATGATACAGTTTTACAAAATAACTTGAAAAAAACCGAGAAAATATTTCATTGATAACAAGCCCATTCATGAAACTATCAATGATTTTGTAAGATTTGCTTTGATTTTTGTTAATCTTCATTTTCATTCAACATTACAAAAAAACAAAAAAACGAGAAACAAAATAACATATTTATAATGACAGTTATGTTTTAAGAAATTAGGATACATCGAAGAAAAAATGAAGGAAAATGTCGAAAATATATTTAATATTTCCATAAAACGCCTTTTATGAACCATTCTTTTATAATTTTTCAGGGGACAATCTCTTATCAAAGACCAGCAGTAATCTGCTATCATGTGACATTCCCATCGACTTTCATGAATATATTCGTAATCTGGGCACTTGAAAACGTTAAAATTCGCAATGATATCCAGGGCAACAGGAAAAAAGTTTCTTTTTGTAGAGCTGTGCTATTTTTTTTTCATGCTCCATTTTCCACTATATCTAACATATTAGTACTTCCCCTTCATAAACTAGTTTCCCGACATTTAAGGGGTGATATTTCCCAGTAGTCAATATTCTATTATTCACAAGAGAGTGAGAATAAATTAAAAATAAATTGGAAATAATTTGACAGATTTAAGGAAACTGGTTACCATCAGGCAATGGATAAAGAGAGTCAGAAAGACTCGAGTGGTTATTGCCAAAAGGCAACATGTTTGAGAAAAGGTCTGGAGAATTATTATCTAATATTTATCAATAGATTATTCTCCGACTTTACATTCAACGCCAGATCAAGAAAATACGTAGATTATTCTCACTACAATATTTTGATTGGCTAGAACAGAGGTTCCCATACTTTTTTTTCTCATAGACCACTTTAAATATTTTGCTGGATCTGGTGGACCCCCTGCAGCTATTACATTTACTAACTTACTTCCAAAACCCGAAAAAAGTATATGTCTATGTAAATCTGTGTTGTGGCTATTTTTCAATCAACTATAAGTTAAAAGTTTTCGAAAAAAAGGTGAGAATTTATATTGCTTTGATTATGCTGTGAGTATTGTCATTTAAGCTAAGTTTCAAGGCCAGTCTAAAAAGCGTCTTCATCCAACAGTTGGATTACTACTTTACTTTTTTGTATTCTAAGATTGAGTCACAGTACAAGAAACCAATAAGCTCCCACTTCCCACTTCGGAGTGGTAAAAAGTAAAAATAAATATTTTCTTGTTTTGTAACTATTTATTCAAACACAAAAATTACTACAATTTTAATTATGTTGTTATAACAGTCTTACTAGAATCAAAATTCAACATCAAAACTAATAATGATTATTATTTTAAAAACAGTCGCAATATAATCAAAATTTTGATTATATTGCGACTGTTTTTAAAATAATAATCATTATTAGTTTTGATGTTAACTTTTATCTCAGATTACCATTGTAATCTGAGATAAAAGTTATAATTTTAATGGGAGGGATGTACTTGGTGAATTGACAGCAAATTATCAATATTTGGCTTGAGTTTAGTTAAGTATAACCGTGAATCTCCTCGCTCTGTAATATTTAATCTGCTCCGTTTTTTTGTCAACAAGTTTGTTACGGCACTAATACTGCGTTCGACAAGATATGACGAAGGAAACGCTATGAGAAATTTTTGCACAATTCCCCACAGTCCTGGATATTTTTCAGGTATTTGTGCCTGCAGCCAAAATGATTGATACCCTCTTTTGAATGCTACTTTGAGCTCCTCATTAGTGCTAAGCTCGAGTAGCTCTTCTTGCAGTACCACATTTTCCACTTCAGTTTCATCATATGGATTTATTATCCATGGTGGTATATCCATCGACAGATTGTCTAAAATCTGATTTTAAAATCATCATACAGGGCAATCAAATGTTGAACATACGTCTGAATATCTTCGTCGAGACATTCTACCTGCGATAAAGTTGGAAACTGGGAAAATTCACGTCGACCAATATTTTGCTTCATAAGTTTCAGTTTACCAAGAAAAGCTGAAATTTCACTCTTTGTTTTTATCAAATTGAGGCTGTCCCCTTGTAACTGTAGGTTGAGGTCATTGAATTTTTTGAACAAATCTGTCAAATACGCAATGTCTGCTCTGAAATTCATGAGTTTTTCTTTTAAAACAGGATCTTTAGTGTTCAGAAATTCTAAAACAGAGTCGAAAAGCAAATAGAATCTTGATAGACATGCACCTTTCGACAACCAGCGTACTTCGGTATGTAGCAGCAATCGTTGGAAGTCCTCATCATTTTCTTCGCACAATTGTGCAAATAAGCGCGTATTCAATGCATTGCTTCTTATTTTGTTAACTGCATTAATCACAAATTGAAGCGCTTGGTGCAATCTATCACTCAATTTTTTCGCTACTAGATGTTGTCGGTGGATGACACAGTGAATTGCAATTACCTCTGGTATATGGTTTTAAATGAAACTAACTGTTTTTAAATGACTCCACAATATATTTGTAAAAATGTGTAAATTGCAAGTAAATTGACAATTGTTTCGATATTTATATCGAAACAATATGTATATGAATTACTGAAGTGGTCCGGATCACTCGAACAATTATATTGGATTATATTGGAGTACGTGAGATGTAACAGTTTCATGTTTATAGCTTTTTTTATATTTGATCGAGAAAGATATATTATACAGAAAAAACCGTAATAAGATATTAAAATCCAATAAAACCGAATGACAACTGGAAAGCCATTTAATCCACACTCCTGGCCTCTACTGAGTTAACTGCTTAGTTTTTCACTCATTAGTTGAACTATAGTACAAAAAATTTGTTTATTCAGAGCTTTGATTGAACAATTCACCAAATCGATCATAAACTCAAAATTTTCAATATTCCTGTCACAGTGGCTAACTTGAATACTATTTTCTCCGCTTCTAATGATCGAATCTGGAATTTTTTTTGAAAGGTACTTGGTTTTTGAAGAACAACATTTCCAAAATACTAATGAATCCATCAATAGATCCAATGGTTATGGATATAGCAACAACAATGTAGCAACAAGATCGGAAACCACATTAATGATGGCAAGACGAACTTGTGGGAAAACATGGGGGTTGAGTCCGCGAAAGATACACTGGATAGGTACACAGTGTAGTAGTTGAACCCATAATAACATATGCGTCTTTGGTCTGGTGGACAAAGACGACACAAAAGAATGCAATGATGAGACTAGGCAAGGTGCAAAGACTTGATTGTCTCAGTATTGCAGGGTGCATGAGAAGCACGCCAACGGCAGCACTAGAAGCCTTTAACTCCAAGAGTTCATCCATTTCTCAAATGTGGTTGTAAAAAATCCAAACAAGAAGGATCAATAAAACTCAAAGTCCAAACCACAAATTTTAAAATTGTCCACCAAAAGGACGAAATTATTTGTATTATTATTTATAGTTGATATTTTTAATGTCAAAAAAAAATTTCATCTTATTTCAATAATATTGATATATTTTGTCTCAACTTTTAACATTATCTCATGAGATCTTTTTTGATAAGTATAACATTTCTATTGTAGCCTGATGATGGCAATTTTGTACCGAAACTAGTTGCTGAACATTTTGTCCTTTTGGTGGACAATATTAAAATTTGTGGTTTATTGATCCTTCTTGTTTGGACTAGAAGCCTTATTTGGCCTTCCTTCATTACACCTCGTGATAATGGGGGAGCAGGGCAGCAAAATAATCTGATCAACAAAATAGTTGGATCAGGACACATATCCATTAAGGACATCATAAGTGGAGCCATTTTAGATATGAAAACAGACTATATGGCCACTAAACTTCTCCCCAGACCCAAATATGAGGTAGAAATACCTCACAGAAAGGACTGGCAAGACCCAAGCAGACAGAAGCTTGCCCGAGGAGAGATCTGGTACACAGACGGGTCACAGACTGGGGAAGGGACAGGAGCAGGTGTGTATAGTGAAATGAGAAATACAAGATGCTCCTTCTCACTAGGAGAACATACCTCTGTATTTCAGGCACAGATTTATCCTATCCTAGAATGTGTCGGAATTAACAAATATAGGACTGACACTAATAGGATAAACATACTAACTGACAGCCAGGCAACCCTTGCAGCTTTAAACAGCCGCAAGGTAACATCCAGACTGGTAAAATGCCAGAAAGAACTAAATGAACTAGCAGACCAGAACAGCATATGTTGGACCAGAACTAGCTCTTGGGACCACAAAGAAGGTAGTCCGAGGACAAATACAAAAATGGGTACAAAGCCAACATAGACTTCAGTGGAGGAACACTTCAAAGCAGGTACACAGTAAAACCTTCATAGGTGACACATGTGTAAAACGGGCCGAAGAACTACTGAATATCAGTAGGAATAAGCTAAGAATTATTACAGGTTATTTAACGGGTCATACCCCGGTAAAAGATCACCTGCATAAAATAGGGTTATATAAAGGGGACCTCAGCTGCAGACTTTGTGGCATGGAGACCGAGACCATAACCCATATCTTATCTGACTGTGAGGCACTGGACTCGAGGAGACTAACAATCTTCGGAGAAGCCAATGTACCACCCGAAGTATATGGCACACATCCAATGGACCTATATCGTCTACTCGAAGGTACGGGGATAACTGGATGGGTGGAATAAATGTGGGAGTAAAGTACAATAAGCCAACAGGCTGCAGTGCTCCCGGCATCAAAACGGCTCCTAAACACACACACAAAAAAAAATCCATCAACTATATTTTTCAACTCCAAATTGAATAAAAACAGAAAAAAATGATTCTTTTCAGTGAAACTTTTTTTTCAATTTTCTTATTATTGTTAATAAAACAATAATTTATTATCTATCGATTGCAACAAACCGCGTATCGATGACATTAATGTTCATTAAATGAGGCGATGTTGTGAAAAAAATATTGAAATTTTGTGAAGATACCAACGTTTTCAAGGACCGAACTACCATATTTTCATATATTCGTTATTATTAGTTTAATTTATGTTTGTCGTTTAGAAAACCATTTGCTAAATTTCTTTCAATTTTTCGAAGATTAAGAGTTGAAAAAATTTGTTTCCAAAATATTGCATCATGTTATCTAAAAGGGTATCCATATAATTCCCTGAAATTTTTATATTTACAATTTTTTGTGCGATAAAATCTGAAAAAGATATTTACGGAAAACTGTTTCACGTGCTCCAAGCTGTGCTGGCAAGCTCCAGTGGGATCATCTCAAGAATTTAGGAAAGCAGTCCATACCAGATACACTTGCGTGCAGATAATATTTCAAATGAATAATTTCTAATTGGATGCACCTCTGTAATATCTAAATTTCAATCGATCTTAGTTTTGTGACTGAAAAAAGCTTAAGACTCGGTCGAGAATCGAACCCGCGTACTCTTCACCAGGAGTCCGACGCTGTAGCAAATAGTCCAATCAAAAATTTATAACAAACAGAAAATGTAATTATCTTGATAGATATTCATTGTATATACACAGCAGGCTTTGACGAATTGTAGGAAATGTCTAAAATTATTTTAATCTTAATTTCTGTAATATTTAATTTAATTTAATAATTGTAATAGCCTACCTATATAGCTACTTGAAGTTTTGTTACCGATAAAAGTTACTTTTTGAAATAAACTATGTTGACTTTAATTGTAACATATTGTGTACTAATATGTCTGATGATTACACTCTATTTGGTGAAATTACCACGTGATGGTATGAAAAATACTGTACATTATATTTAATGTAATGTGATATGGTACTATTTCAATTTTTGTTGAGCTACTTGAACTATATGAATTTCCATAAACATTATTTCGCATGATAATAAATCTTAAACCCATCCATTTTTCTTAGATTTTATCTTTTTGCCTTGAAATGATTCAAAGAAAAAATATTATTAAATAAACTATTTTACAAATAATTCAAAGTAGGTACTTTTAGTCGACTAACAAGAGCACCGACAAGAGGTCCTTTCATTTTTTTCTTGTTTTAAAATTGTGAAACAAATAATGTGATTGAAAGTCGTTGAAAAAAAAATGATGGTAATTACTGCAGGTTCTCGCCTAGCTAACCGATTGAATTTGGTAGTAAACTAAGCCAGTTCGCAGGGCTTTTGTTATTGATCTTAAGAAAAAATTAACTTTAGCAAAACTAGGAAAAAAGAAAAGCAAATTTAGGGCGCCATTAATTTTCTTTCCTAAAAGAAAGTTAGAAACAAAATCAAATTTTGAGTTTAGCTAACTTTTTATCTGTTAATTCACAAAAAAAAATAGTATATTAAGTATCAAGAACGGTAAGGGTTGACAGCAATGTTTGGAGGCTTAGCGTAGCGAAGCCTCCAATTTTGATGGAGACCGGTATGACCCTTAATGTTCGAAATGCTTATACCATTTTTTGCGCGATCCTATTGAAATATTCGAATTTCGAATAAAATGATTTAAATTTCTTCGAAATGAACGAAATGTCAAAAGTGACATTTATACTTCATGATCAGTTTAAAATATAATTTGCATTTTGGTGAAATTGTTTTCATGCTATTTATTACTTTTTATATTGTTCTGCTCATTAAAAAAATATAAATCTTGTTATTTTTTTTGTTCCTTTTGTGTAATGAATGATCGAGCTTTTTTGTTTATTTACAGCATCGGTTGTCAGGACGGTAGGTTGTGTTTACTGGTTTCTAAGTATAACACGTCGGTAAGTGATTTACTTACCGTTCAGACGTCGGTAAGTAAATATCTTCTGTATGTTCCTTGTGGTATATTATTCATTCTTTTTTTAATTTCTTGGGAAATTAAACCACAATATTTTTAAATTCTTTATTTCAACGTTTCGGTAGCGTTCCAGCTACCGTTGTCAAGAAAAAATAAGTAGAAATTAATTTTTTTATCCCTAACTGACACAACAGAAAAAATTTGACAACTAGACAATCAAAAATCATTTTGAAGTTTAAGACTGCAAAATTTTGTTATCAAATTTTTATTAAGGTCCATTCATAGTAGATCATATCAGTGGCAAAATGTGAAATGAAATATTTCATTTTATGACATTCCAACGATATGATAGTCTACTAGAAATGGAATCCAGTGAAGTGCACGTTCCAGGAACGGTTTTTATTGGGATAGCGCGTTTTTTTTTCGCTTATATTGGAAATGTTGTTAATAAAACGCGTTTCTTGATAGTTTTTTTGTGTATGAATATGTAAGTTTTTGAAATATGTATACTCAGTTTTGTGATTTTGTGTATTGAAATGTGTATCGATTAACAACTATTCAAATTGTAAATCATAAGAAAACCTGGATAAAAACTTATGATGCTATCCTGATAAAGCAGGTAATTGATTATTGGAAATTTCTACTTATTTTTTCTTGACAACGGTAGCTGGAACGCTACCGAAACGTTGAAATAAAGAATTTAAAAATATTGTGGTTTAATTTCCCAAGAAATTAGAAAAAGTCGGTAAGTAAATTACGCAGTCCTGCATTTTACAGGAAAGGAAAAAATAAGCCTTCACAATTGTTGCGAAAAGGCATATATAAAGGCTTTGGGGGATATCACAAATATTTCCAGTTGTGAATTAGACGAGGTATTCATAACTATTGAAGAATTTGTTTGTCGCCTGTACGGATTCAAAGCGATAAGCGATGTCAACGCTACACGAGTTGCTACGTTTCTTAATAATTACCAAGTTGATGAAAAAAACGATATACTCAAGTGGAAAAACCGTATCGAAGGGGCGATCTTCCCACCATGTAAATCCGAACTACGCCAGCATTTACTGCGCACTTTGTACAATGCGCACCTTTGGAGCCATGCTCACCTTCGAGACCCTTAGGGGGCGTCCATTAATTACGTGAGGTGTTCTAGGGGGGGAGGGGGTAAAACTAAATCTTTCTAAATCTCACTTGTGGGGGAGGGGGGGTTTTCGTAAATCTCACGTAATTTTTTTTCTTGTAGAAAATGGTGTAAAATTGCGTGAAAGTAAAGTTAAATTATAGTGAAAGTATTTCTATAATAAAATATGGATTAATCTTATAATTATGTTTATCGTATGCATTCGAACCCTGAGCAGTCCAATAGCCTTTCGATTGTTTAAGCGCTATCGACTGGCCGTATCGATAGATCGACACGCGTGACTCGCCGAACGTCGCTGCGTAAAGAGCCGAGTAACAGCGACGCACAGACAGATTCTAACCTGCTTTGTTTATGTCCGTATTACGTAAATTATTAAACTATTCAAGCAACGTTTTTAATAATTAAAGATGAGCTTTCAAGAATATAATGCTTATAATAAAAGACACGTCTACAAGACAAAATTTGATGATTTTAAATAATAGCAACACTCTCAAACACTAGTCTTTGCTAGTCTTAAATAAAAGTAGTACTTAGAACATATTGTGTTTTTGTTTTTTTTTAATAATCCAACACGTTTACAGCCAAAACACAAAATTTGAAAAATCTCACGTGAGATTAGGGAAGGGGGGGAGGGAGTTAAGGAAAATCTTACCAAATCTCACCAGAGGGGGAGGGGGAGTCAAAAAATCCTCAAAAATACCTCACGTAATTAATGGACGCCCCCTTATCAGTTATCTACCATGGACTGGGGATGGGAAGAAAAGGAAGAGAAATATATCTTCAAATGGTTCGAGGGAGATCAAGTACGAAAATAGCGGAAATAGTGGCGGTATTTTTATGATTAACATGCTCATTTCCAGATTATGTTAAAGAGAATCGAGCTCAAGAACATGATCAAGACGAAGAGAACGATTTCCTGCAGGACAGTTTGGATGACGATTCGTCAGTAAACGATTCCGATAGCGATACCATCGACAACGAATAACTTCTGCAAATTTCGAGTTTTCTATTTGGATTTTTTAATTTCATATCACCCTCTATTTTATTTTATGTTAATTTTATTTTAAAATTATATGATATCACATTTCATCGATATTATTTCATATTATGCATTTTGTTGAAAATAAAACAAGGCAAACATATATCATGAAAGATTCTGCGTCAGACCATCTTTCCACCGCTATACACGCAGCTGATTGTTTCCATACTTTCGATTATTTAAGCAATCACGGAGCTCAATTTCATCCAGCGTACTATAACTTCATTTTGCGTGTTTTTCTCACAAGTTCATGCGAGTAGCTGATGCATAATCTCCCCTACACGATGCAGCTGACGATATTTTCTCAGCTCAGTATGATGATAATTATTTATGAAAAAAATTCCAGCCGGCGTACTATTAATTAATTTTTTTTTACCACTTCCGCAACTAATGTAAGCAGAATCACTTTGATAAAAAACGGAAAATACACTCCATATAAGCAGTTTAACGACATGCGATTTTTTTCTGTATATACCGAAATAAGTTTAAAATAGATATTGCAAAATAATAATTATTCTAACGCTTTATAAAGTTTTGATATAGTATATTGTATATTAGTGGGAAAAGCATAATATTCCCAAACGACTGTGATAACACAGGAGTTTGGGAATATGTTTTTCACACGAATTATACATACTATTTTTTCTTCGATCGTTGATTCATATTTAAAAAATTAATTAAAAAATATTTCATTCAAGAAGTAATCAAGTAAGTTTAGATAGGTTTCTCTATGTTCATATTGAAATATAGAAGTGGTAACCATGGAGATTACTTTGCTATGACAAAAGTAAAATGATTTTTCTCCGATCGAATATATTGGCGAATCACTTAAAAATAAAGTAGAAGTGGCTAATAACATATTCAACACCCCTGCCTCGACTTCAGATGAAAATGATCGAAACGAGATAAACCAAACAACTAGCCATGCAGCTTCAAGGTATATACATTCTCGTTGCCCTCCAGTACAATTTACAAATTGTACAAACTGTACAAAAAATGTAAATATTAACAACAATTAATTTGTGTTCTAGAATATCGTTATAAATTAGATGTTTCTTTAATTTCTTTAATATAACAACTTTATCAATATAAAAATTAAAACCATACTTTGTTCCATTTTATTGTAATAATCCATTTCTAACATTACCGCACGCTACAGCAGTACGGTAAGAATATTACCGCACTGTTATTTTCTAATTGCTCAGCAACTGCCCACTATTCTGGAATGTTGAGCTTTGCGCATAGACAACAGGTCAAAATAGTGTCACTTCTCCCACGATCGGAGAAAAAATATTTTCCAAAGACAATGACCGTTCAACTTATTAAATACGACAATATTAAATGAAACTGTAATAATACCTACTTTTAGTTCAAATCATCGTTTCTTTTTCGATTAGACTTAATGGGCATTCCATTACCCTACGTACTTGTTGAAATAAACTGATATTTTCCAACTTCTCTCCTCTCGTCTTGTCTTTACTTTTTGAGACAAGACGAAACGAAAAAAATTGTCATGTGAAATGTGAAGCCCTAGTTGATTATCTAGCAATCGAAAAACAAAGGTCTAATGACTGAACGGCACTTTGTTCACGCTTACATTTAATATATTTCATTTATTTAATACCTTTTATGTATGGTGCTACAAAAATATTGTGCGACCGTGACCGTCCACCTGGTATCCTCCAGGCCCTACAGGTCGCGTAGCTAGCTACAGATAAATCAAACCATTGTTTATATTTCACATAAACAAAACACCGCGCGATTCTCTGCGTTTTGTATCTCAGCAGTCGTCGACTCTTCTCGAAACAGTCACAATCTGCAGTAGGCCGTGCAGGTATGGCCGGTAAATATTTATTCCACCTGTAGCGCTCCGCGAGAGAGCACTTGACAATCGCGATACGTTCTTCGACAGCTCGCTGGACCAGTCGACAGTCAGTAAGTCAGTGGTCTTTAGATCTTCGCGTCTTCCTGAGTTCTTCAGTGGGACATTTCTTGTGAATCGATAGAGTTCTCTAGGTCAAGACTATAAGCTAGACATTTTATAGTTTTTGATTTATTATATTCAGTGAGTGCGCGAAAATAATTTGTGATTTGAACTGTTTTATGGATATTTTATTCTTAAGTGGAGATCATTGCTTCTGGTAAGTTCTATTGATATAAGAACTTTGTGCATGTATAATTTAAAAAAAAATTGTGGTAAATTATAATTTTTATCCTCGTTTTTAACCGTTACTATATTTAAAAACGGTTTGACAGAAACTGGTACAATGTATTTAAATAATCCACAACCGCCACATATACAACATTTTAATGATAAAAAACAAATGAAGGCAATTTAAAAAAGTATTAGAAACTCACAGTAAGTCCTTAAACAGCATATAAATTTTTTTGGAATAAACAAACTATTTTGTGAATTTTTGGATTTTAATTCAGTGTAATTTATATTAAATATAATACAAGGTGAATCATATTATGTGAGTATTGATATCAACTTAAATGGAATCTCATTTTTGATTCAATCAAATTTAAAAAATATGTTTAGTTTTAGTTTAGTTCGCTAAAATTCACGTTTGTTTTGATTACTATTGAATTGAAGAAAAAATTAAATGATAATTTACTTGATGAATAATAATTCATAAAATAAGAATACGATTTTACAGCTGATCTGACTAAAACTTGAAAAATAATTTTCACTGGTTACTTGAGATGCGAGTTTTTGGAATTGTTCAATAAACATATTGTTATTATCTACGTTTCGATAGAGCTCTACATGCCGTTATCAGTACATATATTTTTTTAAAATTTCCCCCATCTGACAATATTTTGTATAATAACATAGATATTTTTTTTTTAAATTAGGTACAACATATTGGGAATGGGGTCTAGCTTTGCTTATTTTAGAAATGTTGTTGAAGAAACGCGTTTGTTGTTATTGATGTAAGATATGATTATTTTTATTTGTAACAATGTGTCAATCAGTTTTTTGGTTTTGTGTATTTAAGTGTGTATCGGTTAACAACAATTCCAGCATACGTCAGTAGGTATTTAAATTTAGAGTCCATTCTGTAAGTTTAAAAAGAGGAATAGTGAAATCACTGAACAATATAGCCAAAAACATTTGTTATGATGATAATAATTAATTCTCAGTAGTAAAAACCCAAGGACATTGATAATTGATGACATGATTGGGTGAAATTGTTCATGTGATAAAAAATGAGGAAATTTGATTGGTTCTTGGAACTGTCAAAAAATTTTGATGAGGATAAACTTTATTGAAGTTGAATAATTATAATTACCCTATAGAATATATAAACAAATGACTTAGAAATATATCAGATTATTTTTTTCACTTGTCAAAATCTGACGTTTTGGTGGTTTTAACCAATAGCAATACATTATTCTAGCCAATCATTCGGTATTATACTGATTATTTTTTTCACTTGTTGAAATCTGACATTTTGGTGGTTTCAACCAATAGCAATAGCCAATAACCAATAGCCAATAACCAATAACCAATAGCCAATCATTCGGTATTATACTGATAATTCTGCTTCCTCATCGATAAAACCTTGTTTACATCGAAACGTCAAAATTTTACTTTGAATTTCATTATTGACAACTAAAAGTGCTTCGAAGTTTATTGAAAAATGAACACAAACCGATTGAGTGCCATCACCCAAGAGAATATTAAACATTCAGGTAATACAAAATTTTAAATTTATGAAAAAAATAATCTTCCCAAATACAACTCGCTCTTCAAATTTTATCACATAATTTTTTATTTTCATCACTCAAACTTGTTTATTTGAGGCAAAAACATTCAAACAAACCAAATTTGGATAAAATCCCTCGTCCTAACGGACTCCTGATTTTATCAATCGGTTTGTTTTCATATTTTTGTCAAATGAACAAGTTTTCAAGGAAAAGGAAAAATTATCGATAAAATTTGAAGCACTCGTGGTATTACCTTTGATAAAATCACTTGTAACACCTCATAATAATTATATTAATTTTGATAAAAATTTAACTAATACAATTTCCAAAAACTTAGCAATTCCGTTGATAGAGAATATTGAAAAATTGAGAACAATTTGTGTTTACTTGAACATTTTAACTTGTTTCAAACCCTCCAATACTTTAAGATTGATTCTATCAAAAACACAATAATCAAAAACACAATAATAAATAGTGTTATCAAAAACACAAAATGAAGAAGGGTGTAATATTCAATTGGATTGAGCGAATCTGATGTTAAATGAACGCATTGGTACAAAACAAAAAATTAAAAGGTGTGCTTCAATACAACTTGGTAGGTACAGAAAATGTGTAGCTATAAGAAAATGTATAAGAAAATTTTGTTAACCGGTACAAAGTTGAATTCACAAAACCACAAAACTGATCATCACATTATTTTATAACAAAAAATAATAGGCAACGCGACTAGAATATCTGAATATTATTAAAAAAAATCTCCATTCGCAATCATTTTTATAATCAATAATATAATCTATCCTAAATGAACCTTAAGAAATTAGACAATTTTTTGCAGAGGAACAGAAGAAGAAACATAATTATTTATGTAAATTCAATTAGATCCCTTTAAAAATTCCTGAAAAATTGATTTCGTGGTTTCTACACGCTAAATAATATAATGGGGGAACATTTCGAGGAAGAGGCGACGATGAGTAGATGTTATTGTAATCAAAGTAGCCATTAAAGATATGTACTTACCTACATAACATTAGCGAAAAAAGTTGTGTATTTGAACAATGTAATCATTTGTTTATTTTCTTATATGACTGTTGTGATTTTGTTCTTATTTATTCTTTGGTACTCTCGGGTATATATAGGGTCTGCATAGAGTCTGAAATAATGCTGTTGACTAGTTGTTATTTTAAGGCGAAAAGCTCATATAATTAGGGATGGGGAGTTATTGGAAACAGAATTTACTGCCTTGCAGTAATTGTGATGACCTTAAATAAATAGTGCTCGACCTTAAAACAGACTTAAAATTTGGAGTTAATGAAACATGAAACTCTATAATGACATTATATCAAGGTGGGTGTTTTCAAAAATGTAACCTCACTTTTTTTAAGTACATATTACACATTTTTATCTTCATTGAAAAATATTTTTCCTACGACCACATAGGAAAGTGACATATATCGCACTGACTAGTTCTATGGAAAGTGACCTTTATTCATACGCGTACGGAAAAAAATCTTATCCGTACGTGTGCGGATAAAAAAGCTGTCAAATTGAATGTTGAAATGCTAGTCTTTTTACTCCGCAAATTAATATGTATATGTGAAATGCTTATTTCCTAAGTTGATTGTCCATATAATAATATAATATAATCTATTTATTTCATTTAAAATTAAAAAAAAAAATACCGAGCCCGGACTCGAACCACCCTACTGCTTGTCAAAAATCGAGCCCACGGATGCCTAGACCGCTCGGCCATCCCACTGTTGTAGCTTACGGTTCTTGTCCAAGATACTAATAAGCGCTAAGGAAATATACACAACAGTTTATTTATTCTCCAAAATAAAATGTGTTTATATCGACATTTATTGGACTTTCATGTTATTAAAACAATAAATATCCGTTTTCAATTATTTGAACAATGAATCCTCAAAATAGCTAGTTAATACTTTCAATCTCCTACAGGTAGGCAACAAGTTAAATATTAATTCTAACTTTTTTATAAAGGTACTTTTTTCCATTGCATAAAAATCACAATTTTCTGGGCCAATTTCAAAGGTAAGTAATCAAAACCATATAAAGTATTTACAAATACACATATGTAAAACCTCTCACATCTACATAAAAAAGCTAGATTATACATGCCTAATTTGGTAAAAGTATATCGCGTGGTCGTAGGAAAAATAGTGTACATAACTTGTGCGAAAGTGATTTTTCACACTCGTGGGATTGTCTCACTCGGCTGCGCTCGTGAGACAATACTTCCACTCGTGTGAAAAATGTCACTTTCCGCACACGTTACGTAATATACTATATAATTATTATTTTATATTAATTTAATCTATTAAAATCTATTATTGAAAGTTAGGTTGTGTCCAGTCCAGTTGTGACACAGGGCTAAGTTCGAGAACACCGCACTATAGTTTATTTCTTAATGTCGGACAGCACATTAGCCTCATTAAATATTCAAATAGAAAATTATCTCTTACAGATTGATCCTAAGAATTTTACAAGTAAATACTAAAATTCTAATGCGAAACAAGTAGGTGACTGTATTGGTTATCTATACATCCCTGTTTCAGCTCAAAATACAATATGGTTATAAAACTGAACAATGCCAGATAAACGATAAACATTGCGGCAGTGGCGGAGATTACGATATTAGTTCATTTTGCTTATTTAATTAGATTCGGTCAACATTACAGTTGAAATAAAATTCATTCGTTCAGGCCTATTAACAAGTTATATTATTAAATTAAACTAATTAAAGAAAATATAGTTTAATTTTCATAATTCAAAATTGACAATGAATTAATGTATATTAAGTAAAGTAAACATACCATTTATAGGAAATATAAAATTCAATATATAGTATCATATTCTTCGCTGGTCATGCAAGAATCATGCGAAGACTCGTCTAGAGAGATCACTATCGGTTCTATAGTTTGTTCTATGAGGTTATCTAAAACCCCTATTCCTCTTTAAATACATGATTCACAGCATCTCTCCAGTTCTCTTCAGTTATTGTTGTCAATGAGTACTTCATTAGTTCACGAACATCTTTCATTATAAATGTTTTATTATTTCTAGCTACATAACCTTTCATTTGGGCCCATATTAACTCTATCGCATTTAATTCACAATGGTATGAACGGTGACGCTTATGGTTTACTACCTGACTAGCATCTGTGACCTTTTCGCGTGCTGTCAGACGATAAGAAACACTATAGTATGAAATTCACTTATTTTTGTGACCGAGAACTCTTAAGCGTCTTCTTGTTGTGTACTCCCCCACAGTCCGAGAACTCCTTAGAGCGACACTCGAGCGACGCTCAAATTACACCAGTCCCGACTCGGTTAGAAATCGCACCTGTCAGTTTGGTTTGAATATTTTGTGGTTAGAATTTAGATTTGTATGTATGACTATGAATGTTTATTAAATTTTTAAATTAAAAATAAATTAATTTCCTTCTATTCAAATTTAAGATATTATTAAGCTTATTTGTGGCAGATTGGCGTGCCTAAATGGTTTTAAAAATTTTTCTGTTTAAAACTCTCGGCGCCAGATATATTAATGTTAGACCTAGGCTAGTTATAAATATTCTAAAATTCATCTGAAACTCCTTAAAAGTACTTAGAGCTGGGAATAACTCTTTCAAAGCAATCTTTACACCTTGGATGTGTTCCTTTCCTCGGTTGCAACTTTGACTCAATTTGGGATATCAAAGAGATTTCAATTTCATTATCCGACTCGCCCTCTGAGTCGGAATGTACCTATCCCTTCAAGCAACTGTTTTCTCAATGTAAGCGCAATCGATGCGACACGTTTTTTATGCATATTATCTACTCTACATTTAAAATAGAAAAACTTAAAAGTTGAACAAAAGTATGGTTATAGTTAACAACCACAAGAAGGTAATTCCGTTCGAGAACTCATTCGATGGAGCGTCACACTACGATCGCCCTTTACCCCCACCAATCAAGTGCAAAATTTCAACCAGTGTGACGTTCTCGAACTCACCCCAGATGACACAGATCACCTACAAATTGTGACATATAAATATGAAACATGAAATAAAGTTGGGATAGTGCACTGCAGTAATCGCGCACAAATAAGGACAAGCACTAACCTTAATAATGTTTACCTTATTTTAAACATCAAATGCGCATGCGTATAAGTCACTATAAGGGCAGTACTATTACTGCTTGACCTTGACCTTGCAGTTCATTGTCTTACGCGAGTTACGAAAAATTCTGTTTCCCAACGTGTTTCACACAATATTTTTTCTAATTTTGAATAGGATGTGTTTATTTGAATTCAAATTTAAAATACTTGAATCGTCCCTACGAGCGTCCCTCTAGATTCCTTTTAAGTCGTCTAGTAAAATTGTAGATGTTTGGAGATGTGTCATATTACACACCTCTACTTCCCGCCCTCATCACTTACCGCCCTCTAAAATAATGTGATCGTTATCTACTATTATCTATTTTAGATGAATATTTTTTGTATTCAGAATATAACTCATTGATAAATATTATAATACCTATTTATGTATATCCATCAATTCTCCATCGGAGGACATTTTTCTTAATTTATTATTCGCGAACTTAATATCCATCCGACTTTATCTGACATTTATTTATATTGGTGATAGTGGTAAAATATAATATTTTTGGTGTGTTCAGAACGAAACAAAGATTTATTAGTTTTGATCGAGATATGATGGTTGTAAATAAAATAGTAGGTATACAAACCTCGGTAGGAAGTTTCATTATGGTTTCATTCCTGTCTCGAGGTAATAGATAACCACGACGCTTCGCGTTTCGGTTAACTAACTAATCTTTCTACATTAATGAAACTCTTCCCACGTCGGTGTGTAATATACTATTTCATCACCAGCTAGGAAATATTTCACTTTTCGTAACTGGTTACGAAAAGTAAGACGTTAAATAACGTCAATAAGCTTTAGAAAGTGTCACTTTATATGTCAAAATTAGAAAAAATATTTTTATTTTATTATTTTTACAAAATTTCATGAAATACTTACTTACTGAATTTTAGGAAATGAAGTAATTCAATAATATAAACACGTGCTAAAGAAAATACTTTACGGAAACAAATAGAATACCTAGTAAAAGAAGTCACACCTTATGCAAATTTAAAACAATAATTGATTTGAAGCAATATAAGTTTATTACATTTAATCATCGGCTATTATTGATATTTCCGAGGCAATATTTCAATAAAAGTGAAAAAAAACAATTGAAATTCGTAATACAGACACACATGTCGAGGGTACTAGATACCGACTATTGAAAAATTATTATAAAATGAACAATTCTGTTAGCAGCATACTTGATGCAATATCCTTTTTCTGAATATCCCACAGACTCTCTTACTTCTTAGATCAAGGTTCCTCTGATTTATAAAATACAGTAAATATGACATTTTCGGAACAGCGCACGGAAATTTTTTCCCGATCCCTATTTCCGTGCGCTTAATAATAAACATAGATATCCTAGTTCAACAAAAAGAAATGCAAAAGGGATTGAGCTTCAACAATAATACGAATTGTACAATAAATATTACTATTAATAATAACGGTTCTGTCCAAAATTAATTTTCTTAGAATTACCTACTTGTATTTTTTTTGTTAATTTGAGTTGTATGTAATTACATTTTCACTGTTTTAAAAATAAAAATAAATATTCCCGATTTTCTTAATAATTTTTTGCGATATTTTTTGTTTATGGTGATTCCAGGTACCTAAGTATAATAAAAAATATCGTTCATTACTCGTCCAGAAATGGATTTTCCGTTCTTGCATGACTTCATGAGAATTTGTCACGCGCGCACGGAAAAATCCTCATTTCTGTACTGGTAATGAAATATACTATACATAACTACTTTTCATAACTGATATAATATGAAGGTTATGAAAAATGTGACGTTATCTAACGTCAAGGAGTGTCACATTTGATAGCGGAATTAGATAAATAATTTGTATGTGTATCTATTTTCCCACAATCATCTGAGTGTATGATTTGTAGCTGTCTTCTTGATCTTTTCATTGCAGTATTGGAAGGCATTCTAACTAGTTTAGCTTTGAGGCATTTTTCACACTGTGAGTCATTTTTTCAGTCTTCCACTGTTACCGGTACACCACTGAAAGGTTGGGGAATTTTGTTGAGGTTGTTGTAGCTGATATGTCTAAGTTTTTCGCGCCGATATTCTTAGAGTAGCAAGAGCTTCCTGAAGTTTCAACATCCACCACATAGAGACCATTTTCATTCTTGTATCCTTGTAGCAAAACATCATTATACCTGAAAACTTGCAATTGATGTTTTGTGAACAATACTTCTCCGTCAGGCTCAGTGATTGCACTCACTGACAGTAGATTCCTGCTTAGATCTGGCACATAAGGCTTCACCCGTCATGGTAGTGCCATGTTTTGCCACTTCTATTCTTACACTTCTTCTGGTATTTCAGAATCTCAGTATTCAGAATAATTTCTTGATTTGCATACAACAACAACAATCTTACTTTTGTTATAGTCAGCTATTTTTCTCACTTATATGTCTTGTCCCTTTGGAAGCACTCTGAATGAGTCCTCTTCTCACAGGTGGTGCATGGTGGATACTGCTTTTCTTTTCTATATCTTTGAAAAAAAAAATAATTCTTTTCAGGATAATTTCTTTTCTTGCAGATTCCACATGGAGTGTAAGTATTCTTAGACTTCCTGTTATATCTGCTCTTGTATGCTTTAAACGCTACAGCATTTTTCTTGGTGTTTCTTTTGCGCAGATCTTCTTTTGACAAATTATTAATGTTTTTGCCATCTTCTGCCGCAGAATTCCTGTCACTTCTGAAGTGTTTGCACTAATCTTATTTCCAGCAGTCTCCAGCCTGAACACAATGGTTTCATCGTGACTTATGTTAGCCATAACATATTTTGATTTGACCCAGGTACAGTTTGTCGATTTTTAAAACTAAATTCCGATTGTAACAGACCCAAAAAGTCTAGAATTTTGAGTTTAGTTTTTGCAAGAAGAAGAGAAGATGTGCACGATTGGGGGAATTTTTTTTAGAATTGTAATACCTAGAACAGAAAAAAAATGTTTCCCGAGCACTCTTCCTAACGCCTGGTGAAGTCGAAAGAGTAAATATGGTGCGAACCTAGGTATTAATGAGACCCAAATATAACGAAACTCGTTATGAAAAATCGTTAATCAAGTCAAGTACTTTTCATCTGCAAACTCTTTTTGTTCGTAAACGCTCTTCGTCCGCTAAAACGTTAACATATCCAAATATCCGAAACTTATTGCATTTTTGTGAAAACAAATCGTTGGGTGCAAAGTGCAAAAATCTAGAGTATTCAGTATACAGCTGACAAAAAATGTTTGGTGACGAGAAGTACTTGCCTCTGAAATAGTCGATTTTCATTCGGAAATTAGTAATTTTTAGTAATTTTTTGTTAAGGTCGACAAAAAAATGTAATATGCACCTCGACGAAACACTCTCTATTGTCTCGCCTTCTTGCTGTTTTGCAGACTCGATTATAATAGACAGTTTTCTGTCCTTGGTACAAAAATAACTATTTTTCGTCCATTTAAACAATGAATGACATTCTTTTTTCTCTTATTCTTTTGGGAATCAAACCAAAATAATATTTTTTATTTTTTATTTCGACGTTTCGATTAACTAGTAATAAAATTAATAAAATAATTTTTGGTCCCTATCTGACACAACGAAAAAATATGACAACTAGACAATCAATAATATTTTGAAGTTTAAGAAATGTTGTTTATTAAATGCGTTTGTTGTTACTTTTTTGTGTATGATTATTTTTGTTTTCAAAACATGTATAACTCAGTTTGGTGATTTTGTGTATTGAAGTGTGTATCGATTAACAACTATTCCAATGATAAATCATAAGAAAACCTGGATAAAAACTTGTGATGCTATCCTGATAACGCAGGTAATTGATTATTGGAAATTTCTCTTTCTAACATTGGTAACCAAATTTGACTACATTTGGCTGAAATACTAGCTACACATTTATCTGCATTTACTTGTATTAAAGCACTTTCTTTTATTTTTCGTCTTTTATTATTGGGTTCTTTTAATATTATTTTTGATGAATCCCATTGAATTTGATGACCCTCTTCCCAAGCATGTTTACAAATTGAAAGACGTTTTCCTCTCCTGCATTGCCCATATTTAAAGTAGCTTTTCCAAAACCTAAAACTATCTTTTGCTCCACAACTATTTGCGAATAATGTCGTTGAACCCAAGAAAAAATATTACACTGCTCCTAAAATATTACTGCAAATGAATAATTTGTATTAAATTAATAAAACAAAATATTAAATTAATCGAAAACGTAACACCCACATAAACTTACCAAAATATCAGAATTTGATGAAGTAAACATCATGTGATAAGGATTTAAAGTTATATAAGTCCCGAGACGCGTTGCATCTTCTAAGGTTAACATTATTTAAAAACAGGTTTGAAAATTTGCAGCAACCGTGACGATACAGTTTTAAAAGGATTAATTTATTATAAAAGGTACCTGCAGCGACTTCAAAAGAGCTTGCGACTTTTTTTTAGTTTTCAAACATGGTGCCTTTTTGTCTTTAAGATTTATAGGCAGCATGAGTCACGAAGAAGTCGAGGTCTATTGACCATCGTAAAATTTAAAAAAATTAATCTGCATACTGATAGAATCGATTCGTTGAAAGGGAAGCTTATTTTTAAATTTGTACAACATAGTATAAGTATTTATACATATTTTAATGATGTTAATTGTTCACTCGTAAATTGGGAATACATGAACAAAAGAGTGGCTAATTACAATAAACCATCCTAAAAAAACTGAATAAATTATTAAAAAATAGAAAAGGAGAGTACGTACCATAGACTTATAAACTTATAGACTTATAAATACCTTTATATTATAAGTCTATGGTACGTACCCAGACGCAGAGCTTCTTTTTTGTGGAGAGCGCTTTTATAGCTGGAAACTTTCCACCATTCATACTTGTTTATATATTTATGGATCACCTAACTGTTGATATTTTTCTATGAAAATGTCAAGCTGTGAAGAATCTATGGACTTCAAATTTTTGTACACCTCTCAAGTTACGAGAATGTGTATAAGCGTTGAGTGAAAATTTTTTCACTCAACAGTATAAGCAAAAGCTGAACAAAGCTTATTAGACTCCGTTTCGAAAAAGAAGAACCCACTAGAAGTCTAGAAGTTGCGCGAAGAAGCTGCTCATAACAATATCTGAACATCAATATCGGTAAAAGCCTTCAGCTTGCAACTTCTTCGCGCATACGACTGCAACTTCTAGACTTCTAGTGGGTTCTTCTTATGTGAAACGGAGTCTAGAACTGTAAAAAAGTTAAGCAAGTTATAGTGTATCTATTGTTAATGTGATGACCCACATTTTTAATCCATTTGAAGGAAAAAGCCGCCAAATGGCGTGCATAAAATTGTTTTTTAAGCGAGTGTCACAAAAAATGAAGTTTTACGGATCTATTAACGTCCCTAAAGTGTATCTTTTTTGGCCGCTTTTTTACTTTACGGCCGCTTTTTTACTTTACGGCCGCTTTTTTACTTTACGGCCGCTTTTGCAAACAAAGTCATTATGAGGGCAACCTACTAGAAACATTTAATTTGCTTATTTGAGTTATTTCCACGTCCGATATTAAGATTGTCAAATTATGAAGGCGGCCTACTAGACACACTTAATTTGCATGTTTGAATTATTTACCCATAAATGTAAATGTACATTTAACATAACAATTAATAGCAAATAATGCCCTAATTTATTAACTTCGTTATGACCCAACTTCTGTTTATCATACTTACTGTAAGTAATTCTGTACACATCTTTGTTACTTAATAATACACTTTTCATTTGGTTAATAAAAATTTGAATCTAATCTTCCAGTTTCGTCTCTGTTTAGAAACAAAATTGTAAAAAAAAGTTGTTACCTATTTGATGAGACACTCGCTTAAAAAATTTTGTGTGCACCTCGGCCGTATGATATTTTTGGCCTCACCTGAAATTTGCTTGGCCTCGGCTACGCCTCGGCCGCAAATTTCAGATTCGGCCAAAAAAGATCAACATTACGGCCTTGGTACACAAATAACTATTATAAATTCGAATATTGTAAAATAATGCTTTGCAAATGTAATTCAAATTAATATAGTGGATTAAAATTAACCTGCATAAAATTTGTAATACAATTCAAGGTCATCATATTAACATCAGTTATACTATACTATAAGGCGTATCAACTGTCAATTGCAATAACCAACTTACCAAATTAGATATCAATAACTATAGATTTCTTCATCTATTATTCAAATATCGTGAATTCAATTCAAAAGTTAGTACATATATCATTTTAATTTTACTTCTATACAGGGTGTTTCTTAAGTAATCTAAAATATTATATGGGGCGCTTCGTTACTCAATTTTAAGACGAAAAGTTCATATAAACATGTGTGATAGGTGTTGTCGTTTAAGAGATACAGGGTGTTGTACGTGAAATTAATTTTTCTTGGTGACGCTACTGATTTATATTTTTTTATTATCTCATTACAAGCAGCATGTGTTAAACATAAAGAAAAAATAATACATTTCAGAGCAAATGTTCAAAATGTTCAAAATGTCCACCTCCAGCTAAAATGCAAGCATCCGCTCGATGTCTAATGGATTGTCGAATACGTTCGAAGATACCAGGATTGTTACGAATAACATTACAGCCGTCTATGATACGATTTTGAAGATCTTGTACGTTTAATATCAGTGTTGTGTAAACAAGCGATTTCAAATATCCCCACACACAAAAATCCAGAGGATTGTGTCCAGGTGATCTAGGGGGCCACGGGTGTGGAAATCCTCGTCCGATCCAATGGTTTGAAAAAACATTATTTAAAAACTCGCGTACAATCACTGAAAAATGTGGTGGAGCTCCGTCATGCATGAACCACATGCGCCTTCTAATAATAATAGGTACATCTTCCAAAAGAAGTGGAAGTTCATTTTCTAGAAAATGTTGGTATGTCTCACCGGTTAACCCTACAGGAAGGAAAAAAGGTCCAATTAAATAATCATCGATGATGCCAAGCCAAACATTGACCGAAAATGTTTGTTGAAATCGTTTTACACTTATGGTATGTGGATTTACATCTGCCCATATGTGGTCATTATGAAAATTCATAATCCCATGTCTAGAAAAGATGGCTTCATCCGTAAATAGAATATTGGCAACAAAATTCGGATTGTTCGCGATTTCACGTAAAATCCATTGACAATACTGTATGCGTAATGGATAGTCAGTAGGTAACAAATGTTGAACACGTTGAACGTGATATGGATACAATAAATTATCTTTTAGAATATTCCAAACAGTTTTGTTACTAACATTTACTTCATCTGCAACTTTTCTTGTACTCGTTTCTGGATGTTGGTCAATAATTTGAAGAATCTGATTGTCCAATTGGGGATTTCTCACAGTTCTGGGTCGTCCAATAATATTCTTCGATTTAGCAAAAGTTCCAGTTTCTTGTAAGCGAATATGTAACTTAGTAAACGTATCTGAACATGGTAAACGATTATTTGGATAACGCTGGGCATACGTACGTCTAGCTTCTAAGACATTACCATTCGCTAATCCGTACAAAAAATGCATATTAGCCATTTCAACATTAGTAAACACTGGCATAGTTATTAACTGAACACAGAGTCAATCAAATAAAAATGTACGATTTTTGCGTTGGTTTTCAAATTTGACCCTTGTCAACGTTGCTACAAAGGCCACTTAGAATAAGCATGTTTTTGCGTATTACTTCTAAAAACCAGTAGCGTCACCGGGAAAAATTAATTTCACGTACAATCAGAACTGACTTATTTCAATAAATTCAACACCCTGTATCTCATAAACGACAACACCTATCACACATGTTTATATGAACTTTTCGTCTTAAAATTGAGTAACGAAGCGCCCCATATAATATTTTAGATTACTTAAGAAACACCCTGTATGTTTGAACTAGATCATCAAATTCTATAGCAGCAATTATAAATATTTCACTTCATAATGAGATTTTTTTTCAAATACATATTTTGAAAAAGCTTTTAAAAAAATGTTTTTCCCACGATTACATAGGAAAGTGACATATATCGCACTGTCTAGTTCTATGGAAAGTGGCCTTTATTCATACGCGTTCGGAAATAGTAGTTTACCTAACTAGTGCGGAAAGTGATACTTTTCCGCACGCTATTGCAGATGGCCGAACGACGCTTTAGCGGAGTTCGGCCAGCAATCGCGTGCGGAAAAGTCACTTTACGCACGTGTTAGGTACACTATTTTTTCTACTAGCATGCGGAAAGAACCCAAAAGTAATCATAAATCAACATTTCTCATTATATACATATCAACAAATTAATAATTATTATTTGACATTCATTTGATGAGGCTTATACCAGGGCCATCAAAAAATTATTGAAAAATAAGTTTTTTTTTTATTAAAAATTATAGCAGCATTATAATAAATTTATTAATTTTTCAGTCATTTGGTAAACTTGGATATACAAAATACATATTTTGAATATTCAAATGTCAGTATATTCCTCAAATGTCAATAAATTTACTTTCCGCACTAGTGCGGAAAAGTGACTCTTTCCGCACGCTTTTTAGTACGGAAAAGATTCACTTTCCGCACGTTAGTAGAAAAAAAACTTATCCGTACGTGTGCGGATAAAAAAGCTGTCAAATGAATTATTAAGATTTACCACTGGAAAGCTGTCAAATATAGAATTTTTAATTAGATTCACATATGTACCTAATATCTAAATTTGGAGCGAACTATTTTAAAAGTGGAATTTTTGTCATTTTCTTGATTAAAAAACATTTAGGGCGCGGTCGAGGATCGAACCCGCGTACTCTTCGTCAGAAGTCCGATGTTGTACCAACTAATCCAAATCACCTATTATAATAGTAGGAAAATGTAATCATCTTGGAAGGTATTCATGATAAGTATGTATGAAGTATGATGGACAATAATAATTTCACTTTCAATTTCTATAATGATCCAACCAAATAATAATTCTACCTATATTATATAGTTACTACTTGAATTTGAATAGTGACAAACTATCGTTATTGTTAATTTTGAAATCAATTATGTTGACTTTAATTGTAACATTTTGTGTAATAATATGTCAGATGTTGATTACACATTATTTAGTGAAATTATCACGTGATCGTAGGAAAAATACTGTACGTTACTCGTGCGAAAGTGATTTTTCACACTCCTGTGAAAAATGTCACTTTCCGCACACGTTATGTAATATACTATTTCCTACGATCACATAGGAAAGTGACATATATCGCACTGTCTAGTTCTATGGAAAGTGGCCTTTATTCATACGCGTACGGAAAAAAAGCTTATCCGTCCACGTACGGATAAAAAAGCTGTCAAATGAATTTTTATCAAGATTGACCACTGGCAAGTTGAAAAGTGTATAATTTTTAATTAGATTTACCTATGTAATATCTAAATTTGAAGCGATCTATTTGAAAAGTGAAATTTTTGTCATTTTCTTGATTAAAAAAATTTAGGGCGCGGTCGAGGATCGAATTATACCAACTAATCCAAATCACCTGTTATAACAGTAGGAAAATGTAATGATCTTGAAAGGTATTCATAATAAGTATGTATGAAGTATGATGAACAATAATAATTTCACTTTCAATTTCTATAATTATCCAACCAATTGATGATTGTAAAAACCTACCTATATTATATAGTTCAACTACTTGAATTTTTGTCACTATTGATAGTTATTGTTAATTTTGAAATCAATTATGTTGACTTTAATTATTGTAGCATTTTGTGTATTAATATGTCAGATGTTGATTACACATACTGTACATTACTCGTGCGAAAGTGATTTTCCACCCTCGTGTGATTGTCGCACTCGGCTCATGCTTCGTGCTACAATATTTCACACTCGTGTGAAAAATGTCACTTTCCGCACACGTTATGTAATATACTATTAATTGATTTTTATCATACAAATAACTAACCTAAGCCAAGAAACAAATCAAATAAAAATTATATATAATCAATATAAATATCGTTGAATTTTTTCATTCGAATTTGTTGTATAATTATAACGATTTTACCCTCAACTCTTGAAAATATAATACTAGCCATATTGTTGATTATCTCTGCATTTTCGGCCAATGAAGACATTATAGACTAAATTATACTAAATTTTCATAAGATTTGTATGGGGTCCTTTTCTTGATATGAAATGGAGCAAACTAAGTAATTTCAACTTGCGCATTTCGGTTGAAGCCATTACTGACAAAATACTTACTTTAAAAATGGAAATGAAATAAAAGTTAACCATTTTTTCATAATTTTGTTTTATTTCATTTGTAGAATATTACTGCTCATGGCATAAATCGATTCACTCAATGTGTACAGGGTGTTGCATTACGAATTGTCCATATAGTTACTAGAGAAACCTTGGCAGGAAATATGAAGATTGAAGCCAATACACTTAAGTGAAATATTCCTCCTAACCGAGATATAGGGTAGAGGAAAAGTATCTTTCACCACTGATTAAAGTAACCTAGCATGTGTGAACCTCGGTGTGAGATCTTTGCCAAGTATGAACAAAAAATATTGTAAAGTGTCAAAACTATGGGCTAAGATCATTTAGAATATTTAAAATAAAAAAACCCTATATCTAGGTTGGGGAAATATTTAAAATAAGTGTTTTTGCTAAAATCTTCATATCTCGTGCAAAGGTTTCTCCAGTTACTATATGGAATTGTGAAATGCGTGTAATAGGTGTAATTCTCACTAAAGTTCGGATTTGATTGGCTAGTTCTTATTTAGTATTTCATTTTGGTTGCGTGTATTTTGTGCTTATTTTTTATTGTTCGATTTTTTTTCATCTTCATTTTGCTGTGTAAACACGAATTTAAACCTTCGAATTAGTCTGTTATAACAATAATTATTACAAAAAAATACATGTCTCCTCATCAGTTCACCTGCACTTTTCAACATAATATGACTTTATAGCAGTCATGTGATAAGTATTGACGTCTAGGCTCGAATTTTGTAAAATGAATTATTTTTAAATTTAAAAAATAAGTGAATAATTTCAGTTATATTAGGTACTAATGCACACTTTACTGAATATAAACATAACTTATCGTATCTTGAAAACATTATTTATTTTTAAGTATTCCACTTATTCCAGCAAGAATGTATAAACTATTCCGAACGTGATTATTTATTATTAACATTTCACTCGTTTTATCTTTTAAAATGCATCTTGTTTGATACGACCTATTTTTATAGTTCTATATCTATGAACCGAATTTTTGGAAAATAAGTATTAGTCACTTTAACAAAGATACAGAAATTGTTATCCTGTTATAAACAATCTAACGAAACGTGTTTGAAACGTCTAAAAATATCAACATATTGTGTAAACATAACGTTTTAAAAGCCTTCAGTACATTAACTCTGGATGTCATCAAACAAACATTATGAACCGTAAAACATGAATAAAAATGTTCAAACAGATATATATTTATCAATAATACTCATTCTTACAAACAAAGGAGTGAATTTTTATATAGGGACAAAAATTTCAAATAGATATAATATATTTTTTGAAAATTTCAAAGAATAACAATGCCATTGTATAACAACAACCACAACATGATGGGCCCGATGGGGCTCCACTTCACTGTGCGCGTTAGGTAGTAAATAGAACTAAACGAGCTACTAGTCTCTAAGACTTTTCTCAGGAACTAAGTAGAAGTAAAGGAGCACAATAGATGTTTTAGGTCTTCAATAGCCTTCTAGGTGTGTGTAATCGTTTGTGACGTATATCCGGGTTTTGCGTATGTCGTTTATTTTATTTGCCAATTTGACATATAGCTAACCTTAAATTTGATGAATAAAATCTTCAAAATCGTATTCAGCCAAATTCGAAAACTTATGAAATTGATAATTACCAGCTTTTTTTTCTAACTGAAAATACTGGAGAACTTTCAAAATGCTGATGTTTTTCCGTGTATCCAGTATCCAGGTATATTTTTGTATTATTTGAATAAATATAACAATACAAGCCAATGAGTAGGAACAGGGGTTACAGGTCCTAATGACATCAAAATTCATGGGAGACAGTCCAACAATATTTCCAGCGGATCTATTAGTCATTGATTTTTGTGCTCAAGAGTGCCTCAAAAAACGCCTCAATTAGGCTGAAATATTCATTGCGTCTGATAGTTAGGCTACAACTTATGGAATTTACAACAGTCTGAAACTGCAAAAAATCTCCTGAATCACGGGCTAGACACAGACAATTAACTTTTTTCATGTTTTTTTTTTTCGGGCTGAGATGGGAAGCTCATGTTCGAATGGGTCCTAATCAGTACCCAGACAATGTTGGACTCATCCCCGAGGGAATGCCTACTAGCCAAACCCACCTCAAGCTCGCCGTTACTCCCGCCTCGGAATCACCTACTACTTACTACTTACTACCTACTACCCTAGCATACTTCAAGGCGGGCGGTGGTCCCTCACACACTCTTCGTCATCTACTTCCTTCTATCACTCCTACCTCTCACATGCCTTCTCTTTCCTAATCATGCTCTCCACTAGATTTATCTGTAACACCCCCCATCCATCCTCTACCTTTTTTCTTCACGTGGTCTGTTTTCTCCTTCCCACTACTTGCCCAGACTCGTCCCCTCTGAGGGGTCCAGAGGGTACCTCCCATTTTTTCCATCTCCGTCCATATCAACTCCCTTCCGTCCCCTACTACAATCTGCCTTCCTTGGCTTGTGTCCCCTTTCCCCACATACCCTACAAAGGAAGGCTTGCTGACAGTATCAGTCCATGTGCCCCACGCTCTTACAATGCCAGCATCCCCTAATCTTCTCCACTCTCCTTGCCCTACATCCGGCTACCTGGTGGCCCTTCACTCCACATCCAAAACATCTGCCCTCCTCTTTCCCCTCTATAATATTTACCCTACTTAAGTCCAGCTTAATCTCCCGTTTTCTTGTAAAGCTTCCGACTTCTCACATTCCATCCTCACCACCGCCATTTTCATGCTGTTCCTCTCCCCCACCACTTTCAACACCCTTGTCCCTTTCTCAATCAATTCCTCTATTTTCTTCCTCACCACTTCATCTTCAATCCACGAGTCTATCCCCACCATCTTAATGGATGTTGTTGTCCACATCCCTCAGAATTCCCCTGACCTCAACCCCTTTCTTTGCCTCTATAATCATCTCACTGTTCCTTGAGACTCTAGGTCTATCTATCTTCTGTATGTTCCTTGTGGTATATTATTCATTCTTTTTTTTTTAATTTCTGTTGTGTCAGTTAGGGATAAAAAAAATTAATTTCTACTTATTTTTTCTTGACAACGGTAGCTGGAACGCTACCGAAACGTTGAAATAAAGAATTCAAAAATATTGTGGTTTAATTTCCCAAGAAATTAAAAAAAAAAAAAGAATCTAAGTCTATCCACCCACTTTCCTTCCATCTCCCTCAAACCCTTCTCAATCCTTTCTATCCCCTCCTGATTGACTTCTCCAATATCCTTTAGGATTACCGCCTCATTTCTGACCTCCTTTTCCTTTTCCCTATCTGTATAAATTGCCACCTTCGTCCCATCTGCTCTCACCCACGCGATCATCTTCCTCAGCGCCTCCATCTCCACATGCTCAAGCCTGTGTAGCCCAACGCTGACCTTGCACCCCACTTCCTCAAACAGTCGACTCATCATATTAATCACCTTCCTCTCATCCCTACAATCACCCTCCATCCGACTGATCAACTCTTCCGCGTTCACCCTTGTACCTTTTTTTCCGTAGTGCTCACCTCCTTAACCCACTCCATTTCCTCTCCTTCTTCTCCTCCTAGCATCGGGGACCTATCCCTAAACACATTCTGTATCCCCTTCTCCATTCCACTGTCTTCCTTAGTCACCCATACCACTTTTATCTTTTCATCCCCTAACATTGGATTTCCCACCTTCACCTCTATTCCCTCCTTCTTTTCATCCTCCCAGTCCTTATCTTTAATCTCCTTCCCAGTCTCTTTTCCTCTCTAATTCCCTGGCCCATCCCTCTGCCACCGACTTCTGCTCTTCCAGCCTTTCCACCCTCTTCTCTAGTCGCTTCACCATCTCCTTCAATCTCTCTACACTCTCCCCCTCTTCCTCTTTTCCACTCTTCACTTCCTCCTTTCCTTTCTCCTTCTGTTTCCTCTTCTGCTCCTCATTCTCCAGAGACGATACCTTCTTCCTTTTCACCCCAGTATCGCTCCACTCACCCTTCTCCCACGACTCATCAGGTGTTCGTTTCACCAGCCTCGATTTCCCAAAAATTCCATTTCCTTCTCTCTCTTCCTCCACTGCTTCCTATTTCGCTTTCCTTGCATACTCCATAATACATCCCACGAGTAGCTAGGGAATTTAATGTCCACCACCAAGCCCAGCTTGTGGTAGTAAGGCTGGGTACTCCGGGAGGTCACCAGGTATCCCGATACTCCGGGAGATCACCAGGTATCCCGGAGGCACCGTTACTGACTGACTTTCGCGCAGCCATACATCCATTGTCACGGTTGCTAGCAACTAAGATTACGGATTGTTTTATCGAGGTTTACTCCTGGGCTTTTTGTCACGGTTGCCTCCGGACGCAGTGGCCCCCGCTGCGAGGCTTACTACTCCGTACTACTCCGCGAGGAACTATTCGGGTTCCCATACTGGAGCCTTATTTCTTGATTATCCCGAGGGCTGGTCGGGCATAAGGCTCTTACAGCTCGAATAGCACGAGTCCCTTGACCACCCACTCCCTCTGGAGACACCCTATCAGCCATTGGGACGCGCCGTGTCGGGTAGGACATCCCCTCTACGGAGACATGTATGAGAAGCACGGAGGGTTCTGACACATAAGAAAATTGTCGGAAATGAGCAATCGGATGGTCTTGATAAAGAAGGGAAGTTTATACTTTTTCTGATCTGAACCATCCTGTGGTATACGAAAGAAAGCCCAATTATGTAAGAATTATGAAAATGGAAAAAGGAACTTAGTGCAGACTACTGGAAAACTATTCTATGCCAAATACAGGCAAAAAAATTATCAAAACCTTTCAGTCCCTACGCTAAATTTTTTAAGCTTCTAGAAATCTTTTCTAAGAGTAATCACAGAAATTCTTACATAGAACACTGATACTCTATCTGTAAGAGGACAAAAAAAAAACGGTGGAACCTGCAGATTCTGCGACGCTGCAGACGAGACGGTAGAACACATTATCTGCCATTGCAGGGTAAGTGTCCAACAATGCCATAAATACCAGGAACAGGTCTACTAAAATTCTGTTCAGATTACATACTTGGGTCCAAAGCGTATACTACTAAAAAGTAGATGTGAAGTATACACAAAATATCCTAGGTCACAAGTATGGTGAGGCCATATTACAAAACCCTCGCAAACCAAAATTAAAAAAGGTAGAACGTGTCGCGGGACACACGGTAGGAACTTTAGTTCCTTTTAAGAAAAAATTATGTAATACATTTGACGTTATAGATAAACGATTTTCAAATTCTTTGGTGGATGAGTAGTAAGCATACCAGACTCTCACGCGGTAGACCCGGGTTCGATTCCCCGTGAGGACATTTTTTTTATGTTAATTTTATTTTTAAATAATTATTCTGCTTGATATTACTAACGACAACAGGTAGACGTTTGAAATATTCAGCAGAATATTCATTATTATATATATATATTACGGTACCCTTCATGAGGGAGTCCGACTGGCAACATCTACTTATAACAGCATCGTATATTTAAAAAATGAAACCGTAGCATTATACAAATTCGACATTCAAGAACTGTACGTTTACCACAAAATGAGTGGAAACATAAAATTGAATTGTAAAATGTTTAATTTGAAGTTATATTACAGTTTATAGAAATTTTTATTTTCTAGATGTTTTCTTAAGTGGGTCGTAGAAAAAATATGCTGCTCAACTCGTGTGAATTGTCCATATCGCACTTGAACGATTGAGCACTCGTGGGATATGGCCATCATATCCACACTAGTTGCACAAACTACAATTTCTTTCAAAATATGCCCTTTTACATTTAAAAACAACCTGCCAAATGTCAAATCAATTTATCTATCCATTTTAAAGTTATCGAATTAAAACATTCAAGTTTTTAAAATTTCAACACTCTGTATTTCGGAAAGTAAATGTGCTAGGCTAGACCCCTTAATCGCGCAAAAAAAATTCGAACAAATTCAAGTAGATACCAGCTTTGCATAGAATTTCAATATAGCATCGGTGGTTCAGTGGTTAGAATGCTCGCATTGCACGCGGGTGGCCCGGGTTCGAATCCGGGCAGGAGCATATTATTATTATGAATCGCTGCTTCGTAAACGAGAGAGACTCAGGAGGCACAAGCACGCAAGCAAGGCACATAACGAAGCAATGTAACATAACGTAGCGTAACGTAACGCGTAACGGTCAGATCTTTTGCATAACCTGGCGTAAAGAACTAAAGTTCCAAAACTAAAGTTCCCAAAAACATCGTTTTCGAGTTAACTGAGGCGTTACATACTCACAACTCAATCTAAAATGAAGTGATTGGATGCTTATTACTTTTAAATATACGGTTTGACATCTGTGGTGATTTAGGATTGTAATGTTGACTTTAAGTATTTCATGTGTTTTCTCTATTAGTAAGTTCACTGTCCAGGGGTATGGGTTTTCCAAGACCAGCTAAATGCGAACGGAACATTGCGAAGCAAACGGTCCAGTATTTCTTTTCAAAATCGGACATGTGACAACTATACCGCTAGAACCATGTAAAACGGCAAATTTTAAATAGTATTCAACCATTTATTTGCCAAAAGTACCTGGTAATTTCGCAGTTTTTTATTCTCGCACATCAGGAAAAAGTGATAAGGGTGATTCAAGGGTATAAGAAGCAATACATTTTTTACCACTTGTTAATTTTATATTTGCGAAATAAAAACGTACCTATAGTTATGACATAATTTTCTGCCTGAACATTGATAATAATGTAACTTTCTTCTTCAAGAATTATGAAAACTTAATTTTCAAACAAATGGTCGAGTTCCGGATTTTGAGCAAAACAAGTTCATGGTCGTGTCGAGCAAGCGACCGGTTACCGGTAAATAATATATGTAGGTAATTTCAATTCATATGCGAACCTTCTGTTAAATGATTATCATACTAATCGGTCGACTTTTTGTATATCTCGTTGTATTTGTTGTTCAATAAGAAAGTTGCTCTCTTGTTGCTTTCTTGCGACAATGACATTTTGATTGTACAAAAATCTGATTTATTCATACTGAGTGGCTGTTAATCCGTTACCGATTCGAATCAATTACAATATTCTTATTTACGTAGGTCGGACTGTTTTTGCAAAATTATATTTAGACTAGGAGCTAGGCGAAAGCAACGTATAGTGAGGTACTAAAGTAACGGATATGGTAGATTACGTAACAAACAAGTCTTGGAAATCTGCGAGTCCAAAAAAAAACAATATCTGGAAGTGTTGCGTGAATGTTTTTTCCCGTCATCTAAGTGGTATATAAAATCACGGTGCACGCGAATTCCCGTCAGGTTCCTTAATGACCAATATAATACACTTGAGTTCCCGTCCGACACTTGCAGGTATCTTAATCCCGGACTCGAATTGCCGTCCAGTTTATTTAATCTGTTCGGTTATCGGGACTGCCCTAATAGTTTACCCTGGCGGGGTTTGGTTAGGTTAGGTTTCTTATTATTCCTGAAATAAATGTACAAATACCTTTACCATTTAATTTATTTTATATTTCGTTAATCTCCTTAATTTTGTGATTATCTTGTTGCGCGCAATTCGGCTCCTAATTTTGGTGTTCTTAGTTACTATAAACACCTTTTAAACAGGTCAGTTTTCACCCTGACGGGAACTCGAGTGCCTGCTTAATGTACCCTAATTATGACACAGGTAGAGTGGTTACCCTGACGGGAATTAGCGTGCGTCCTAAAATCAGTAAAACACGTTTTTTTTGTAATATTCATCTTTAGAACAAAATTTGGAACATTCTAATCATTATTTATATTGAATTTCGAACAATTGCTAATATTCGGGATCCATTTTGTTTGAAATGAGGGATGTAAATATGCCAAATATTCACATCCCTCTTGTTGTAGTCAGAAAATGAAGGTGAGGTCAGGTCCATTTTTTTACATTTCATTTGATTTTACTTGAATATTTGATCGTTATTATTGTAATATCAATCTAATGTTGAGTAACTTTAAATAAAATAAAATTACAGTAATTTTGGATATGCCACCTAAAACTGTAAAATTACAGGAATCTTCTTTTTCAGCTGTTAGCGAAGTTCACAACCATCTGATTTGTGTTAGAGGTACTGACGGGACTCTCAAGAGGTGGCGCCACCCTTACAAATAGAGGACGCCACTGGTCAGTTTACCATCTATAAGTATTATTTTTATCTATGGGTGAGGTATCCTAATCATGTTGATTGCAAACTTTTAATAAGCAAAATGTCAACTATTATTAAGTATGTCAAATTGGTAAGTCGTTATTTGGTAATTGGTTGCTATCTAGATTTTCATACTATTATTTGGTTATAAAGTACAATAACAACACCGATGTATCTGTAAGAATTTGAAGGGTGGGTGACCCCACAGCACTTAGGCCAAAATTGACCCATTGTGCATCCTTCTGAGGTTCAGAATTCCTTCTAGCTTGTCATCCAGCCTACTTGTTTGAAGTAGGCGATAACGTCGCCGGAAGTGAGCTCCCTCATGCTGGCTTGTGTTAGCCTTAGAGTTGTAAAAGTAACGAAAAAAAGCGTACCCGTATGTATTCGT
>CAJUYI010000904.1:83352-109387 GCA_910591695.1 Galerucella pusilla | reverse complement strand
TCATTACATTGATACCGACTGTGTGTTATTGACTGATTACAGGGGGGGTCGTAGGTAAAGTTTATTATGCATATAGAATAGTAAAGTGGAGTTAGCAGGCTGTTTAAGTCTTAAACATGAATTGAAATTTAATTTTCTCGGTAAATTCAAACTTAAATTCAACCAATAGTACCCCGCGTTATGTAAAGATACAGTCATTAAGTTCCGCAATATCTTTTATCTACAACTGTCATGTAACGGGTTCGATTTGACACTATTTTCAGTGTCATAATGACGTATATTACCGCACTAGTGCGTTTTTGAATACATTACCGCACTAGTGCGTTTTTGAATACATTACCGCACTAGTGCGATAATAAGAATCTAGACAGTTATTAATACCAGAATGAAATATTTAAATTAGCACTGGAAGCTACATTTTCAATTTCCAAAAGGAGATTATCTTCGCTTGAACTCATTTTTATAGATTTTTGTTCATTTAACTTGATGAAATAAATAATTTTTTTTTATTTCCACAGATTTGTTTGTTTTTGTTACTATGGTCCCAAAATATGATACACAGTGCCTTATGTTTGCAGTCAATATTATTAAAAATTTGTTTTGAATTTTTATTTATTTTTTGATGTAGGTACTGTTAATAATACTATTAAACCGTTGTAGATAAAATTTTGTACTTAACATGTGTGATAGGAATTATTAACGCACTTATGTGATTACACATTCACATGCATGCGTTATTAATGTCCATATCCCACTAATTACGTAAATAACTATTACTTCAACTATACATCAGAACAGGGGTGGGCAAATACTTTTAAGCGCGGTCTAAAATGAAATTTTTAAAATGTCTCCAGAACCTAGTCACTCTAAAATTGTTAATTTCAACAAAATCGCATGCAGGACTTTTCAACGGGCCGGATAAAGTGAGCAAAAGGGCCGGATCCGGCCCACGGGCCCCTTTTACCCACTCCTGCATGTGATGAAATAAACTTTTTTAATCGTACTTCGCCTGCAATTTTAACCATTATGCATGCACTTTGTCTAAAAGTGCTTTAACCCCTCATAGTGCGCAGTTTTATTAATAGTTGTCGGTTCTTAATGACTCTTTCGTTCACATAATTACATTATATTCTATAATTACGTATCTAGTGTTACTTGGTTCGCGAAAAAACAACGTTATTAAATCGTACTAATGGTTCATTATTGTTGTTGATGTTGGCTTTGATGAGCGTTGAATACGTTAAGGTACAATATAATTCCATTAAAGCCCAGGATTTACTAATACTATAATAATAGCAATATCATTTTTCGAAAATCAAAAAGATAATGCATAATTGTTAGTATGTATATTGGGACATTCACTGGGACCGTTGAGTGAAAAAGTTTTCTTATTTCAAAAGTTAAATTTGATATTGAAATAGTATATTATACACCAAGGTGGTGAAGACTATTATTATTGACCGAGCACCGAGGTTTATAAATGTCTGCAGCACCATGGTGTATATACAATTTTTTCCACTACAAAGACAAAAAATAAAAATAATTCACAACCGCACCACGAGAAGCGTTTACTTCGTCGTCTGACTGACAAGTACACTGTCAGTTTTCGATTATATTTGGTGTGTTCTTTTTACAGAATTTGCTCGAGCAGATCAGCTGCTCTGTTCACTTGAATGATTTTGCGTATTCTTTTCAAGCGCTCGTTTTGAACAGAGCTGAATTATCTCTTCCCCTCTTGCCCCTAACTGCACTACCTCTTGTGGGTGCTCGGCTCTGCCGTTTAGTTGATCATAGCCTAAAAACATAAGGAGCATTCTTTTTAAGATTTCCTATTCACTTTGGTCACCCGCTCAGGTTGAAAATTATCTCAACAGAGCTGAACAGAATAGTGTAAAAAGAACACAACAATAGTGAGCGTACTCGTTATGTCATCAGTCATTTTTGGTTGAGCGCGAATTTGAAACTAATGACATTTTTATTCGAATAAGTTTATCTTGATAGGTTATTTCAAGCAGCACATATGTTAAAGACAATCTCCTGGGTATACAAAATTATGTTGCACAAGTTTTTGTTGAACTACTATCCCTGATTTCCCAAAAAATTTGAATTTGTCCATTATTGTCCTAGTAATGGAAAAAATTATTAACCACTAAGAGAGAAATTCAACTTCTCAGTTGGCTAGAAGATGCAATAATTCTCAACTTCATAGCTAGTAGAGGAAAAAATAAATTGTTTACTAAACTGTTTACTATACAATACGGGATTTATAAAATTTCATTGCTAAACTTTTATTGCCAGATTCGGAGTCAACGAAATATTTTGAAACATTCTTCATTTAGAGTCCCCACAGCTTACCGATAGAATAATAATATTTTTCCTCCTGACCTTCCTCACCAGCGGTAATATACCTGATTTCAATAGAACATCCCTAGAATCCACAATAGCGTTTATACAGTGTGGAATCCACTTATGGAATAAAATTCTTTATGTCATTATTTTAGAAAATTATAAAAACTGCCGAGACACGTCAATTTTTGAATTGAGTGAGTATGCCATAGTCGGTGTTGTTTTTTTTAATGAAACACCCTGTATATTTGCATATTTTTGAAATCCTCTTAATGAACCGATTCCAGCAAACTAAATAATGTATGGTCAATTATGAATTATACAGGATGAAATTTTTATTTTTACAGTTATTAAACACATACATAAAATACCTGATGCATTTGATTTTCATACATTAAAATAAATGCTCAAAATTTTCTCCACCTAGTTGTTGGCAATAGCACAGTCTCCTATAGAACTCCTCCTTAACTTTGTTTAAAGTTTGAGGTGAAATATTCCGTATTTCTGTAGTTATCCTGTCTTTGAGGTCTACAATGCTAGTTGGTTGTGTTGCATATACTTTGTTCTTGAGATAACCCCACAGAAAAAAATCTGCGATCTGGTCTGGCGATCTAGCTGGTCACTCAATAGTACTGCTTCGTCCAATCCATATATTGGGGAAGATTGCATCTAAATAAGTTCTTACCATTAAAGCATAATGGGGTGTTGCCCCGTCTTGCTGGAACCAAACATTTTCATTCGGTAAGCTAGGATCTATTGCGTTGGGCCAAACGTTCACCTTTTGAGGGTACTGAGTATGTGTCTCACACATCCAATTAGGATTCTCTGCTGACCAATATCTACAGTTCTGTCGGTTTACCTCTCCATTCAATGTGAATGTTGATTCGTCAGAAAAAAGAATGGTACCTTTTCTGTTCAGTTTATTCATCAATCTTTCGCAGAAATCCATTCTACGATCTGGATCGTCTTCTGTTAACTCCTGAACAAAAGTTAATTTGTAGGGATGAAGTTTTTCTTTATGAAGACATCTTAGAACAGTTGTATGACTAACATTATTTTCACGAGCAATTTGACGTGTACTTGAAGTTGGATTCTCTTCGACACTTAACAAAATATCCCCTTTAACATCATCTTCAACGAAGTGTGGTTTTATTTTCAATGGTTTGACATGTCCAAGCTCTCCGAATTGTGCATGAAATATTAGGCAATTCAGGATACCTGTGATTAAATAAGTTTGCCACTTCAACTTGACTTCTGCAGTTATCCCCGTACCCGATCATCATTAAAATCTCAATTCGGTGAGTCTCAGTTAAATATTTCATTGTTATGTCGACAAGGAAAGAGTGTTTGACAAAGATTTTACTTTTTCAGTATAAACTGTCAACACATCAACAACTGACAGAATAGAAAACAATCCACATTATTTACCGATTATTGGCGTTTTTAGTCAATTTTTAGGTATTTATGATAAAATGCATGGGCATAGAAGGTTTTGTTTAATATACAAATACGTCTAATAATTAGTTGGTTTAGATTTTTGAAAAATCCATTTTTAGCTAATTTAAAAAAGTACCAATATTTCAAGTGTAATAAATTATTAATTTTCAAATTTCACAATTGACCATACATTATTTAGTTTGTTGGAATCGGTTCATTAAGAGGATTTCAAAAATATGCAAATATACAGGGTGTTTCATTAAAAAAAACAACACCGACTATGGCATACTTGCGTGAATCACCCTGTACATTTAAATGTATGTTTACATAACGCACAACTCAATTTAAAAGTTGACATGTCTCGGCATTTTTTGTAATTTTCTAAAATAATGACATAAAGAATTTTATTCCATAAGTGGTTTCCACACTGTATAATATTTAATAAACAATCATTCCATTTCACGCGGATAATCTACTTTTTATGATTAATTATTCTGATTTTTAATGGTCTAGATGTTTAACCTACATTAAATTAGTCATAAAATAATTAACATTCCACAAGGAACATACTGAAGATATTAAACATAAATTCCAAGACTGTGTACAGATCTTTAATGAATAAAAATAACATTCAGTTCATATCTCTCATTCATATTTTTAATAACCGATATAAATTTTGATAAGATTCAACATTAATAACATCAAAATATTTTTTGATTGATATTTGTCAAACAAGCAACCGAGTTGAATTAAAAATAATCACGTATCGAGCAAAACATGAGTAAAATATCGTATCTAAACTGCAACTGATTATTTTTTATCGGCAAGCAAATATTTTCGAGTCATCAAAATCGTTCTTGGAAAATGTCATAAACACAATTCCATTTATATATATTTAAAAAAAAACACTGATTAATAATTATATTGTTGATACGGTTTATTTATATTCTCATAATTTTTATAAAATGATCCTTTTGAAATAAAACGCCGAAGTAAACAAATAGATCGATATCTTTAGACCGCGTAGAATTTCCGTTGAGGTATCGGATTTTCACGATATGAGGAGCTAGACAGGCACCAACAATAAAGAGAGTTGGGTCAAAGATTGCAAAAAAAATATGTGGGGTATCAAGAAGACAGAGAATTGCAAAATCAGAACGTCGATTCTAAAAATACTTGCAATTTACATAATATTTCGAAAGTAACTGAAATAATATTGGACATGAAGAGTATAAAAGTTGGCAATAAGGGATAATACTGAACCACAACCTGAAGAGTTTAGTATGGCGCACATAAAAATTTAAAATATATAAACAAATCTTAATAATGTAAATAAAAGCAATTGGCGCCCAACGTGGGGCATATTGAAAAGTAAATATTATTAATATTATATACCTTGGATCTTAGATTGTTGTTAAATACGTAAAAATTTACATTTGTATTCCCTTTTAACATTTGAGTTTCTATTTTTTATTGTATCCGTATTATTTTGCACACTTGTTGATATAAGCCACTTTCCGTGGGACTCTACAGTGCGATATACGTTACTTTCCTATGTGGTTGTAGAAAATAGTAGTTTGTGCAACTAATGTGGATATGATGGCCATATCGCTCGAGGACGAAGTTTGATCGTTCGAGTGCGATATGGACAATCCACACGAGTCGAATAGTATATTTTTTCTACGACACACTTAAGAAAAAAATCTAGAAAAACATTTTATTAAACTATAATATAACTTCAAATGAAAAATTTTCAACAATTTTATTTATATATTTTCAATTTTTGTCTTAAATTTGGCTGGTATTGGAAAATATTGTATATACATCATGGCGGTGAAGACATTTATAAACCTCGCACCTTTGTGCTCGGTCAATAATAATAGTCTTCACCACCTTGGTGTATAATATACCATTATCTTAATGTTTTTGACCTTCCTTATCAAGAGTTTGGTTTATAACTTTATAATTGAATTATTATAAACAATAAACAAAATAGTTCCTGTTTTTACTTACGTTATCTACTAAACAAAACGTTTACTATTGTTTTTGAGACAACATGTAGGTGCGGGATCCCACACAAAATGAGGGGACACAAGACACAAGAAAAGACGATAGAATGGATGTATGTCTCGTTGTAATTTCGCGGTTTCGCTTCGGTAGGCAATCAGATCGCCAACGTCTTCTACCGGTCTGATACTAAGATTTATAGATAGGTGGATTGGAATGGAATTGCTTAGACATTTTTTTTTCATTTTAAGAAGGATGAGATGTTAAGGTGAACGAACTTCTTACAGGGTGTACCACTTTGTCAAACTGGAACATTTTATACTGGTCTAGGGTTCAGTTTTTTTGAATAACGGCACCATACATAATATTTATTATATGCTTGGGTTCCGGTAAGGTCCGCGACCCTCGGAATTTTTCAAAAAAATTTTAGTAGAAATCCCTATTGCTATAGAACATTTTAATAGAAAACAATTATTGGATGATGCATTTTTAAAAGAGAAAATTTGCCATTTTTTTATTTCCACTATAAAAGTGGACAAATTTGACAATTACGTCTTTCAAATTTTAGAAAAAGACTTGAATGGAGACATCTATCACCTATTACAAGTTTTAAAATTTGTGGCCAGTGTTAATTGGGAGTATCTTGAGCACAAATTAAGATCGTCTGCCGCAAATGTCTTTGGACTCTCCTCCCAATCCTCCTAAATTTTAAATCTTCTCCACTTTATTTCACATGGATTTTTAAACCCAATAATTATTTCATATTTAAATACGCAAATAAAGCTTAGTTCGACTTTTTTTTGTTACGTCTATAGACAGATGTAGTGTTGAAGGTTGTCGACCTTCTTTCACGATGCCGGCAACTAATAAATGTAAATACTATTATAGAGATAACGTTGAATAATTAACACTTCTTGAATTGAAAAAAAAATCATTACTTCAACCGTAAGTCTATATACTTGACACGACACCAAAAGCCGTTTAGAAAATCTTAAAAATTTTGTATTCTTCATTTCTATTGTTTTAACATACAATGAACATGAAAAAGGATGATTAAACTGCCAACTTTATTTGCATTTGTTTATTACATGAATACAGGGAGTCTCCGTGATATTAGTTGGAAGCGTAAACAAGATTTATACGATTATTGGCCTATTTTTAGGCTTTTAGAAAAAAATATACATGTTAAGTCCAATTTTTGGAATAGATTTCTTGTGTGGAATATTGGTCAACTCGTTTTAAGCTATTTTAGACTATTCCAATTTATTTAACAATATTTAGTTCAAGATTCTGCGCAGTGATCTGATTTGATGATAAAATAAATATAAACTTTTCATATTCAAAAATGTCGTTAGTTATGGAAGCGGAAAATTTGAAATATTTATTAATTTTAACGACTGCTCATGTCACTTAGCGAATACCTATTAACTCTAAAACAGAGGAGAAGGTGACGTCGCAAAATTTGGTAAAATAAATGGTTAATGAAACGGTCTAATGATGTCTAACTTTGCCACTGCAGATTCTACGGCCGAGCTTCTTAAGTATTTGTTATGGTAATATTTGTGTTATACATTGTACAAACAAGCATGTTTTGAGATTTCCTCAATTAACATTTCAATCTCTAGTTTATTCCAAGACATATTTTTCCACCACTTTAATACATAACCACAAATGATCAAGATTAATGACATTCATACGACAGTTTCATAGAACATTTTCATCGTGAAATACAATAAATCAAATTGTTGAGAAAATAGAACCTGTTCTATTTTTTTTACAATTTGACGGGGTAGACAATTTTTAATACAACTTTAATTTTAAACTTCACAATTTGTATTGTTCCAAAACTTGAACTAAATATTGTACAAGAAATTGTCTAATCTAAAATTTCCTTTAGCAAATCAGTGTAATATTGGCCGCTTATCATTTTTCTTTTTTCCAAATAAATCAATGAAGATTACACCTTTTGAATCCCAAAACACTGTGGCAATGACATTGGCAGAAAAAACGGTTTTAGCATTCTTGGGAGCACGTTGAGCGTTTGGTTGAGCGCAAATTTATCATTCAAATAATTTTATATTGATAGATAATTTCAAGCAGCAAATATGTTGAAGACAATCTCCTGGGTATACAAAATTATGTTGCACAAGTTCTTGTTGAACTACTATCCCTGAATTCTCAAAATATTTTAATTTGTGTCCATGATTGACCTAGGTTAATGATACAAAATTATTAACCACTAATAGAGAAATTCAACTTCTCAGTTGCTAGAAGAAGCAATAATTGTCAACTTCACGGCTAGTAATGAAAAATAACTAATTATTGGATGCCACTTATACGGTACCATCTCGCAGTTGGAAAGAAAAATGTAAAATGTCTGTAATTTAAGTATGTTAAAGAGCCGCTTTCCTGTTATCAGCAAAGTTTTGGACATTTAAAAAAATTGGGAACTAGTTATTCGTGTATAATGCTTTGTATGGACATCCTGTATACGTTCGTCTCGCCAAACAAGATGAGCAACGCAAAGCACATGGGGTGACGAAGAAAACGACACTCGACGAGACCAAGCCTAAGATCAAGCTATAAATACAGCCAACGTGCATACACCCAAACGCATTCAGTAAATTGCTAATTTTGAAATAGTAACTCCAAAGAGCCAGAACCAGTTGGTGCATCGAACCATTCACACACTTACACTTACACACAGTGCTCAGTTGAAAAATTGAAAAAAAAATTAAATACCGTTAAGAGTCCGGAGTTTTGTTAAATTGTTGTTAAAAAATGGAATCTCAGGTAACTTTAACAAAAAACGGTTTGTCGGTTTTGTATTACGGGATCGTTTCGTTGGTGATTGCGATTTTAGTAAAAGTTGTCGTGAAAGCTTATGGAAGAATTGATGGCAGGGTATTGATGCTTATTTTTGTTGTTTGTGGATTTTTATTTTTCTAATTATTTTTTAATTTTTGAAGAAAAGTGGGTTCAAAATTTGTTTTAACCGGCTCTATTAACACACTAACTTGAGGCTAACAGTTTAAGTTAAAATTGCACTAGTTTATTAAATTTAATTCGTTAAATTGAAAATTATTTATATATAATTAAACAATACGTATTTTTTTGGAAAAAAGAAAATTGTAAATATTAGCATCTCTGTAGTATTCTTAATTTATTATTTTTTATTAATTAATCACATCAATTTCGAAAATACCCGTTTGTTTAATATTAATTGAAAATATTGATAAAAAAAACTTAATTTTCAAGATCTATGCATTTTTTATGCAACAATAAATATAGGTATTAACTATTTCCTAATAAAAATATTTTTTTGCAAGTTTCCATAACGGTATTCACAAAAAAAATCACTGTACTATACCTACCAAGTCTTGTATAACTTTTAAAATGAAATATGTAGATTTTGTTTGATCTGCTTAAATGGGAATTGAACCACAATGTTTTTATTTTCAACGTTTCGGTATCGATTCAGCTTCTTTTATAAAGAATTATTATAATTTTATATTTTTCCCCAATTCGACAATCAAAGAAAATATTTTGAACTGTCAAATATATATAGAGAATGGCTCGTTGCTGATACACAATAAGAATAATAATAATAATTCAACTTAACATAATTTTTTTAAACAATATCGTATGTTAAGGGTCTATCAATTCAATATTCGAGCTAGCTTTAAATCGTAACTATACGTTGAGATCTATCCTAACAAAAACTAAACCAAATATGGAATTTAGCGCACTTAACATTGGACGATGAATATTTAAACGAATTAAATTGTTTTATTTCATAAAAGTGCTTTAATTCAACTAAATGCCTATAAATGTAGCTAATATTTCAGCCGAATGTGGTCAAATTTGGTAACCAATGTTAAAAAGAGAAATATCCAATACTTTCGTTTTCAGAATAGTATCATAAGTTTTTATACAGATTCTCTTATGATATATCATTGGCATTGTTGTTGATCAATACACTTCAAAACACAAATTCACAAAACTGATCTAGACATATTTTCATATTAATACCACGAGAGTGAAAATTTTGTCGGCAAAATTTTTCAATTGTCTTGAAAGTTTGTTGCTTGGCAATTTTGCGAATGACATTTTGGATTAAATGTCATGAGCAAAATTACCTAAAAGAAACAAACTTGAATACAAGAGAAAAATTTTACCTTACAAAATTTAAATGAGTGGTATTCGACATGACTATTTCACGAGAGAAAAACTAAAAAATCATATGTTTAAACGTTTTATTTATTGCTAACTTCAATTATACAAAGCCAAAAAAATTATAACATTATGAAAAAAAATACTTATTTATGTAAAAAGTACAATTATTATAATTTGTACGTTGTAGCATTATTTTGGGGATTGTTTTGCATCATAACCTATGATGAATTTAAGTTAGAAACTGAGGATTCCTTCTCTTTATTTTTATTTTCTCGAAGGTTCTCTATAAGTTGGAAATTGTGTTCTTCATTTAATTGTAAATATGGTTTCAAAGAATGGGCAGAAGAATGTCCTGTGAGTTTAATTACTTCTTGTTCACCAACTCCTTCTTTTGCTAATGCAGATATTGCAGAAGCTCTATGTGAATGATTGGTTATTTTTTTTTGTGTCCATACCAATTGATTCTGCCGATATTTTCGTCCACTTTGAAATTGTATTAATTCCCAATGGTGAATGTTTGTACCATATTCCTTTCTCCCAGTTTGGATGTACTGTTAAAAATAATCTTGTTGTTGTTAGATAAGGATTGGATTCTCTTTTTTCAATAATTTTTAAAAATAAACGAACGGGACACAAATTGTTGTTAGCATTATTTCTTACCAGCCACTTACTGCCAGATAAAGCTTTTGATCCTCCTTGTGTCGTTTTGGAAAAGATTGGATTATATTCTACCCTACCAGTAAAATTACCTTTATTATCATATTCTTTTTTAAAGTAATTGATATCACAATTAACAGCTTCATTTCCACGCCATGCTAATTCGAACGAACATAAATGAAAAAACTTTTTTTGTAACCCATTAGAATTATCTTCAAAATAGCTTTCTACCATTTCCATTAATTCTTCTTTGGTAAACGCGTTAGAACTTCTTTTTCTGGTTTCAGGTTCAGCCTGAAGCTTTTTACGTTTTGTATTCCTGGAAAATCTAGCAAATTTATAGGTAATATCTTTAAATGGATCAATTTTGATGTTAAATTCTAGAAAATATTTTTCCTGAACCATTTGAGCAGTCGTATTCCAAAGTGTTTTCACACTAGCTTCAGTATAATCAGTTCCATCTCTTTTTTTCATGTTAAAACCATAATCTTCAAGAATTTTTGCTATAACTTGTTGAGAAGTATCCTTTTCTAACGTATAATTACGTGCGTCCAGAAACATTCTAAACTGTTCCCACGCAGACTTTTTTGTCTTCATTGTATTTCGCGGTATACTTTGCTTAATTGTACTCTCTATTTCATTTATTGAATTATTTCCAAATCTTGTATTATCCATGTTAATAATACTTATTTAAATTTTTGAAACAGTTTTAATAATTTTTAGACAGTTGAATAAATGAATAAACAACTTAGTTTCCTTAGAAACCACTAACAAAGATTTTATATTGAATTTTATCAGTGATAGAATTTTATACACATAAATTTGATATATTAAACGTCAAAAACTTGCCGCGACAAGACAAAAAATTGCCAGTTCAAAACCTTCAAATTTTGTCAGTTATCAATTTACTCTAGTGATCTTACATCTTACATCATCTTACAAATAAAAGCATCACTAGAAGCGATCTATAATATTATGAGAACGTCATTACAAAAAATATTTTATTTCACAATTCAAGACGAGTTTTTTTTTGATAATATTTTAAAAATGGGTTAAAATCTTTTAAAAACCGTTACTAGAACGTGTAGGTATTCCTAATCCTAGCAGACTTTATTTCAATCAAAATATCATATTTTTGATTCACAATCATTTTTATTAAAGATATAAAAATTTAACAATTTTTTTCAGTCTCCAACTTCAAAATATTTTCATTGATTGTCAAGTTGTCGAATTTTTTCTCAAATGTCGAATAAAATATTACCTTGAAGCACTCTCGTTAGGCTTTGGAAAACCAGTTTTTAACAAAAGCATTCTTGGATTGTAATAAAATCACACATATTCATTATTTTTTCAATAGCCTGGCTAACGCAGTATGAATAGTGAAATTTCCATGTTATATTTCATCCGACGTCTCCAGAACTGGTATAATAAAAATATTCTCAATATCAATTTAGTTGCATTGATATTGATGATAATATATTATGTAGGTTTCTGTACTGGATTTTATGTGACGTTTTCATTACGATCATTTATCATTTTAGAAGTAGCTAAAAGCTTAATTCAACTCTAAAATAATTATGTTTTGAGGTGAATCAATTAAAGCGAAATACATTTTGTATATTTGTATTAACGTAGTGCAAATTACAGTGTGGACCGAAATAAAGGAGTGAAATAACTTTTTTCTCCTCCCTATATTGTAAACAAAGCATGTTGACACTGTTTTCAACAATTATGAACATTATTAACAAAACTTGGATGAACGTTTTTTCTCAATTTGTGTGAAATGTCTGACTCCATAATTTCTTCATCTTGACTTCCTCATTGTATACAATTTTATTTGCAACTTCCTTCTCATCATCATTTTTAGTCGCTGCAAAATTTACGTGCCATTCCATTTTTGAAATAAGGAATAGTAACAATTAGGACTTCATGCCTTAATTCAACATTGTCCATTTCCATTCATTCTGAAGCTGAACTTGAACCTGAACCCTAATCTAATTTAAAAGTGAAAAATCCGATCTACACTTAACTTAATCTTTTAAACACTTAACTTACCTTTTTGTACACTTGACAGTTTTTTTTTTGTCACTTCGCACATGACTTGAAACACATCCAATAAACACCGTCTGGCCTAGATGCATCTAAAATAATTTGGAAAAAACAACCCAGTAATCAACTGGACATTTCATTTTCCCATCACGGCGAATGACCCCAAAAACCTTCAGCCTCCACCGTGTCTCCAATTAATTATCATGTCTGGGTTGTATGTATGTGACCTAAACTGAGACCTAAAAGATCTATTGTGCCCCCTTACTTCTACTTAGTTTTTGAGGAGAGTCTCAGAAACTAGTAGTTCCTTTAGTCCTATTTCCCGGAGGAATTTTAGGATGTCTGCAGGCTTCAACTTAGGTAAATGTTCCTCTTCTATCCAGTAACCACCCAGGTGCTGTGCTCTAGGATTCTGAAGTACTGTGCAGCTGGAAAGTATGTGGATGGAGGTTTTTTCTTCCATGCCACAAAATCTGCATTCTTCTTCCCCCACTATTTTGAGCGTTTTCAGGTGCCCATTCAGTCGACAATGTCCCGTTAGGATCCCTGTTAAAACTCTTAGCGCAGTTTTACTTTGACATATGGCATTCATTTGATCTCTGTAGTCACCCAGAAGAGTCTTAGATTGTATAAGCACTACTAGATACATATTTCCAATGGTCAGATCTTCTCTTTTTCTCGGCTTTACCTATTTCTTCCAATATAACATTGGGGTTGATTCCGCAAAAGGGTTCAGGCCCCCAAAAAGGTATTTCAGTCCCCCTCTTTGCTAGTTCATCTGCTTTTTCATTTCCTTCTATTCCAGTGTGTACTGGAGTCTATAGTAAGGTGACTATATTGTTCTTGCCTAGTTCATTGAGTTTGTCTAGGCATTCCCACACCATTTTGGAATTGATTACACAAGAGCTCAGTGCTTTAATGGCTGCTTGACTATCCGACATTATGATAAACCTTTGTCTTCTGTATCCTTTATCAATATTGAACTGGGCGCACTTTATCATGTCTAGGTTAATATGATCTGAAATAAGTGAACTATAGAAAGAAACCTGTTAAGTTGGGAAAATCAGTCTAATATTTTATTGTGTTAGTTCAATAGCTGGCACAAATTTGAGTAGGTATTTGAGACAAGCTGAAAACCTGTTCTTTGCCTCTCCTATTATACCCCAAACTAGAATTGCAGACCTGGCTGGTTACTAGCGGAGCTAAATCAACCCCTAAGTTTTTAAAAATATCAATTTTTTCTTGTTAAAAATATGTTTGAGGCAATTTGAAATTTTTATGTTGCAGTTTAATGTTTAAAGAGTTGGGAAAAAATAAGCCAGATGATTTAGTCGGGTTTTTAACTTTGCCAGACGCGGGCAAAAATATTTTGCAAAAAAAAAGATATAAAAAATGTAGTAAAGGCAAATTGTAATTATTATTATAAAAATTTATAGTTGAAAAATATGATTATAAAAAAGACAGATCATTTTGGTGGGACTTTCTGCCTGTCTGGCGATGTAGAAAATTATGTATAGGGAATTGTAGTGTGAGAGACACAATTACACTTTCCAAGAGAATGGTCCACTTCTTGCAGTACAAGGATGTACTTGAATGAAAATGGCTCGAGTCCAACATTAAAATCAGATTAATTATACTTTGTTCTATAAACTAGCAATTTCTTGAAAGAATCAAAAACCTTTTCAATACGGTATACTTTTTTTATCTTTTTTATCTTTATATCGTTTTTACTTATTTGATATCCTTAATTTTATATGCGTTAAATTACAGATCGTAGTTGCTTGTAAATACCAAAAACTTTTCCGGCACTTAGTAAATTTAATTACAAATGTTTTGTTTAAATACCTTCCTGCATCTATAAATAAACTGCATTAATCATTCAATATTCTGCGTTGTATTTTATTTTTAATCGAAGCGGACATAGACAATTTAGATACCGTTGATGCTTCAACTGCATACAATCGTAATCTATTTCTGTCTATTTTTAAACATTCTAAAAAGATCTTAAACGGTGGCAGAAACTGCTCTACCGGAAATGCCATCTGGTGATAAGTTTAGGTGAAGCAAACAAAATAAAGAAGTTTTATAAATTAATTATATTCAGTTGTAAGTGAAATAATAATATATTCATTGTTAATATGAAAATATTGGTTATTTTTCTCTATACTGTGTATTGAATATAGTATATTACATAACGTGTGCGGAAAGTGACATTTTTCACACGAGTAATGTACAGTATTTTTCCTACGATCATGTGATAATTTCACCAAATAATGTGTAATCAACATTAATACACAAAATGTTACAATTAAAGTCAACAATTGATTCCAAAATTAACAATAACTATGAATAGTAACAAAAATTCAAGTAGTTTAACTATATAATATAGGTAGGTTATTACAATTATTAATTGGTTGGGTAATGAGAAATTGAAAGTGAAATTATTATTGTTCATCATACTTCATACATACTTATTATGAATACCTTTCAAGATTATTACATTTTCCTACTATTATAACAGGTGATTTGGATTAGTTGGTACAACATCGGACTCCTGACGAAGAGTACGCGGGTTCTATCCTCGACCGCGCTCTAAATGTTTTTTAATAAAGAAAATGACAAAAATTTAACTTTTGAAATAGATCGCTTCAAATTTAGATGTAAATCTAATTGAAAATTAGATATTTGACAGCTTGCCAGTGGTCAACCTTGATAAAAATTCATTTCACAGCTTTTTAGTACAGGGATAGTATAGGTACGGATAAGTTTTTTTTCTGTACGCGTATGTATAAAGTCCACTTTCCATAGAACTAGACAGTGCGATATATGTCACTTTCCTATGTGATCGTAGGAAAAACTATTATAGCTTCCTGTAATATTGTCGTATTTAATAAAACTTGTTACCAATAGACCTTTTTAACGGAAGACATCTTGTGGTTGCGGCGACCGTTGTCCACCTATAGATTTATATAGGAACTAATAGAAGCTAACTGTAATATTAAATGGAAACTGTAACTTAGGGCTTGGACACCTGTGCCTAAGCTTACAGCAACGGTATATTTCCTCTCATTTTTTAGGGACTCGTCCAGGGAATAAATACAATTTATACTTTCATTTTTCTGGAAGAAATATACCGTTGCCGTAATCTTAGGTACACCTGTCCAAGCTCTAAGTTACAGTTTCCATTTAATATTACAGTTAGCTTCTATTAGTTTCTATATAAATCTATAGGTGGACAACGGTCGCCGCAACCACAAGATGTCTTCCGTTAAAAAGGTCTATTGGGAATTCAATATAAGCAATACTCTATCTGGTTGCAGAAAACGGAACTATCTCTTGGTACATTATTTCATAACCTCGCTTCTCTTTGGCATAAGATATCCATTATTTGATTTCAATTTATAGTTTGCATTTTAAGTTTTTTCGTTTTATTCCTTGTTTTACTGAATTTATTAAGGACATTATTTAAGGATTATTTTAGTGCGATTCATAACTGAAATTTGTTTGCTGAAGTGTATTTCAATAGTTGTTTCTTCTTAGTTGAACGATCACTGTTTTTGAAATAGTATACTGTGCAACAAGTGGGGAAAGCTCAACTTTTCTCACGAGTGTGGAAGTTTGTGGCACGAACCCGAGGGGCGAGTGCCGCAAATACACGAGTGAGAAAAGTACTTTTCCCGCATGTTGCGCACTATACTTTTTCTACAACTGCACAAACTGTGACCAAAGTGTAGACGCCTTTAATTTTTTTGACAACTTTTCAAAATATACCAAAGGGTAGATACACTTTCCGAAAAAGTTTTTATTTTTGTATTTCTTATCCACTCTATAAATTTTCGTATGTCAATTCATACTTTTTTCTTGAAATTTCCGGCCACAAATCTAAAGATACTTTTGCAGCTTTCTCCAATATCTCTGGCGGAGTATCTATCAGTATCCATATTATTTATATAATAATATAATAATATAATCTGACAGTTTTGTGACAACGTCACTTTTCATAGCAGTTGTAGAAAAAATAATTTTTCCAAACATATAAAGCGTGAGAATAATAATTACTATTCTTCTAACCCTTTCTTTACAATCGATTGCAATTCTTTCAACAGACACTATTGTTTTTTTACGCTTTAGACACTTCCGTTTCAGTTTAACCCGCATAAATTGTGTTCAGTGTTCAAGTTAATTGACTCTTATTACCTAATAAACATCGTTTCGATTCTTGACCTTTCCAAAGTTAATAATATATTCCAAATTAACGCGTCCAGACACAACGGTTGGACATTGAATACAATGCTGTCACTTGTAAACATTTATAATGTGAATCAATTTGTATAACACGGCAGCTTTCTCAAACGAGTGGAGGTATAATGAAATTTTTTTTCATTTTTTTTACTTTTTTTATATTTTTACTTTTTTTATTTTTTTCATTTTTTCATTTTTTTTCATTTTTAAAATTTTTTTTCCACTTAAAAATATTTATGGCAGGTAGGACATATTGTTCTGGAGGGCACATTTCTTATTCTATTTAGTTTTCTTTGTTTACTGGTAAAGTAAAGTTCGACTTTGATAAGTATACAGTTCTTGAACTTATCTAAAATGCCATCTTTTTGTAGTGTTAAGTGTGGAATTCGGGGAGAAAGAGATGAGGTACCTATAAGATTTCCTTGCCTTTCTATGAAATCACACCTCAGTTGACTACTTTTTTCGTTGCTGGAAGTGGCCGCGTGCGGGATAAATGCAGATTTATACCTTATCAGAAATCACTTCCAACATGTGCAAAGTTTCGATTTTTTAAATTTTTTTTGGCATGCCATTGTTTAATTTTCATTCGTTGAAATTTGCCAAGGAAATTATATATGATATGCTAGTGTCGAAGCTTTGACATAATAATATAATATAACTTTAATGACAGCTTGTTTGTTTCCTTGCAAATTCTAAATTGTCCAAGTATTTCTTAAAGTATGTATACTCATTGTGAAATATCTTTGCAGAACATTGAAGAAACAGCAACTTCCCCATCGACCGAATCTCCTAAAACAGAAAAACCAGAATCACCCGAGGAAACTCCAGTTTTAAATGGAGATGCTTCCAAAGAAGAAATCGCAAGTGAAGAACCCAAATCCGAAGCGCTTGTTGAAGAACCCAAAAAGGAAGAATCAACGTTGGCAGAACCCGAAAAAGCCAAATCTGAAACGGAATCCGTACCAGAACCAAAGGTGGAGGAAACTAGAGCAGAGGAACCAAAGCAAGTTGAAGCTGAACCACCCAAAGTCCCCGAATCCGTAGTTGAATCCGATCCCTCTCCCCAGGAACAAGAGGAACCCGTTCCTACAAATCCACCAGTAGAGGAAATCAAAGAGGTGCGTAACGAGGAGCTCCCTCCTCCCCTACCATCCTCTAACCCTCCCTCCTCGGTGACGGTATTTGCCGAATCCACTAAAGCTGACATTTTAACAACTGCACACATTGATTTATTAGAGGCCGTTTCTGTAGAACCATCTGCAGAAGTTGTAAAATCTGAAGTAGAATCTGCCCCTATCTCAGACGTAGATATCAAAATCCCTGCTCAAGAATTTCCAGAACCTGCTGCTGACATTGCGGTATCCAATAAATCTGAATCAAAACCCGATATTTCGTCAGAAAACCTTCCTGAAACTGAAGTAGCTAACGAGTGTGAAAAAAACATTGTAGAATCCCCGGTTACAACGGCAGAAATTGAAAAGCCACTTGTTGAACTCCCGAATTCCGAAGCTGAAGTAGCTGAACTTCAAACAATAGTTTCGGATTCTTCAGTTTCGGAAATAAAGGTAGCTAGTGAATCTTTAGTTTCTATACCCGATCCTGAGCTTAGTGAACCCGTGGCAACAAAACAGTCCGAAGTAGACATTGCTTCAGAACCAATACTTTCTGATACAAAGGTAGCTAGTTTAGAATCTAAAACGTCTTTAGAACCTCAACCTGCGGAAACAAATTTATTAAAAGACACCTCCAAAGAGTCAATTATTAGTTCACCAGATTTGGAACATACTGAAACTTGCCTTCCATCTGAAAAGTCAATTGTAGAGTCGTCCGAAAAGGCAGCTATTCAAATTTCGGAACCAAATGAACCTAAAGTAGAATTAGAAGTGATATCCGAAGCTTCTATTCCACAAAAGTCTGAACCCCAACTAAAGTCTGATACTGAAATACTAACCATACCATCAGAAAACTCTGAAATCTCTCTTAACCAATCCAATAAGACTAATTCAGCCGAGAGTTTGAGTAGTCTTCCTCCTCAATCCGCAGACTTAGCAAATGTGATAAAAGAATCAGAAGAAAACGCTCCTACAGAACCTATTTCGCCAAAATTACCTTCTTCTGACTCACTTAAAGACTGTTTGCAAACTTCTGAGGTTTCCTTGCAACCTGAAGATAAAACCGAAGACAAAATTACTAACTCTAGTACTGAATCACAACCTATTATTCCCGAGGCAAAATCTGAAGATAAAATTGAGAAATCTAGCGATGAATTACAGCCTGCTTGTACTGAAACCAAACCTTCAGAATTATCGTTAGTTTATTCAGAAGAATCATCTGAGACTCTTCCTGATTCAGACCTTGTACCTGCAGAAGAACCAAAATCACCTTCAAAAGTTGATGATTCTGAAGGAAAATCTGTATCAGAAGATTTTCCCACTGACTTACCATCTCCTACAGATCTCCCTCCGCCATCATCTATTATTATGGATCGTATAGTTGATCCTGCAGATTCTTTACCCGACATCTCGACAGAATCGCTGCCGTCCCTTCCAGAACCAATTTCTGAAAATTTAGCCGAGCCTATGTCTCTACCTCCGGTAGATTCTGTTCCCGAACCAATTGCTACTGATTGTTCAACTCCTAGCGAATCTGTTCCTATCTCCCATCCCGTCCTCACTAACGGGAACACCAATGGATTGCCTTCTCCAAGCCACGAAGACGCACACACGTTGAAAGAGGGACAACTTAAACAGGTGATTTTACCTAGAAAACAGAAACAAAGCATTTTTTCGTGATTTCCCTTTAGATAACCTGTTTTCCTGTTACCGTTTAGCTCCTTTTTACTAATCTGCATTTTATACGTTGTTCTCACACGTGTTTCTGTTGTCGTTTATTCTGTTTTCTCAGTCATTGATATCTTTTAAAAACCTCTTTATATATTTGTTTTACATTGCATGGATTCTCATTTATCCATAAATTTCCGTTTGTATCTTTGTCCTTAATTTAACCTAACTTTAGTTAGGTAAATTTTCGCGACGTAGTTCCCGGAAGTCACGAAAATATCTTGTTTTTGATGACGGTATACTTAGATTAACCTAGTTGCTACTCAGATCACTTCTTTTTGTACCAAAAAAATAAAGTTGCTACCTACAACATCGTGTTTAACCTGTTTGAATTGTGCTAACCTTACTTAACGTTACATACCTGAATGAGTTTAATACCTTAACAATTTTCCTAACCTTTATACTTAGATTGTAGTTGTAAAAATTAGTTTTTGTTGATTTTTTACTGTGTTAGTATGTGTATAACATTGTGAATTATCAATTTAAATACAGGGATTGGCAAGACGGATGGATGGATGATCGTTTCCACATCATCATTCACCTTAATTATTTTGATTGTTGTAATTTAACAGATATCATTAAAGTTTGCTCTACAATATGTTGATATAATAACAACCTATTTTACTAAGTTTGATCTAGACTGACATATATTGGATGAACAAATAAGATTTACATCTGGTGATACAACTGTTGTCATAGAAAGTGTAACTTTCACTTGGTATTTCAAATTGATATGCTTCACATTGGGATGTTCAGCATTTTAATCAACCTTTTTGGTGTGTATCATTTGTCATAATAGTAAAAATTTTATATAGAGTAAGCAAATGTAGACTTTTTACCTTGCCTAATCCTTTGTACTCCAGAGCTATGTTTTAATATACTTACTCTCTTATTTTTGTTGATATATGCTTAATTAAAACATAGCTTTGTGTTAAAGTAAGAATAGAAGAAAAAATTTATATTATAATCATTTAACAATATTTTGTTATTCAAATTTAGGTGCTTGTTGTCTATCCATCTACGCAGCTCGTATTTTTTAGGATATCTGTAGGCATCAAAATTTAATTCCATACTATTCTAGCTGTTATTATTTGACTCAAGATGGTATTAAATGCCAGGAGACATTTTAAGATGTATAGAGGCCAGTTAACCATCAAAACTGAATACCTCAACCATATTTATTTCAGTTTGTGTTTCTGCTTTCCATTCCTTTATTAAAATCCAACATTGAACATGACCTCTCTTAATTCTTAATTCATTATATTCATTATTATCTGAAGGAACTTTTATATAGCTTAGACCAATTATTGTTCTCTTGCTAGATCACTTTCCTTGCTATATTTTAAGCAAGTTTCTAGGTACCACTTTGATTTTAGAATTACTTAGTCCAGAGTTTTATTTCTTATGCCCCTTTGTAATTATCAATGATTTAGTACAAGTTTTAGTCAATTTTTTAGGATCCTAAACTTAGGACACTAAAATATTGACAAGAAAAAAATTTGTTTGCAACACACCATGTTTTAGTCACTTATTTAGGTTGTGATTATGCGCACTGAGCAGTATGATTTTGTTAGTAACCTGTCACTTTTCAGATTTTAGCAAATAATTTGAATTTTTTAATTTAAATAGGTATCAGACAAAAATGGATACATAATTTTTATTATTAGCAGCAGCAACTCTTATTAATATAGTAGTAGTTAGGAATTATATAAGAAAGAGAAGCCCTCATGTGCTTATTTTTATATTGAGAACTTTTAACTATGTAAAGGCAAGGTCTTTCTTCATATAGTTCAATAAGTCGAAGTACTTGATCATGAGACCACGACATTTTTGATATTTAAAATAGCTCGAACGAAAAAATTTCACATACACAACATTCTCACCCCTCAATAAACGATGTAATATATCTTTGAATAAACGTTGGTTATGTAGCAGAACCAGTGTCACTACCATCATGAAAAATAAAAAAATCAATAACCTTAAAATAAAGTTTACCCTATATGTTTGCCCCAAGTTATCATTTAATTGATAGAAAATAGGACTGGTTCTATAAAATATTTTCTATCGATTAAAATTGAACAAAAATAGGACAAGCTTCGTCAATTTCAAAATTGACTGAAAAATTGATGATAAATGTGTGTATCATTTATTTAGAATCCCAAAAAATTGACAAAAACTTGTACTAAATCATTGATAATTACAAACGGGCATTAGTCAATTATTATTATTTTTGTCTTTTTTTGTTAACCTTAATATTGCTCTATCTGCGAAGATTCCAATAATGTATAACATTTACAGCCCAAAAGTAATAGTTTTCAATTTATTCAAATTTATTGTTATTTGATTGTAATATTGCGTCAAGCATGGTCTACTTTTTATAAAATGGAAGAAAGGAAATATATTAACTATCAATATAAATGTTCAAGTTAGCTGATATATTACCTTTCCCAGTAAATAAATTCAATTCCAGAGAAAGTTGATAAAATTTAATTGATTTTTCAGGTGCCCCCTACAGAAGCTCCAAGTGAAGTAGTAAAAGATGATGCTGAAAAAGTAGTTCCTGCGGTAAGTAAATTATTTCTTGGAAATAACAAATTTTAGTAGTTTGAATTATTGTTCAAAATGTTCCTTGTGGTTCTCCATTTTTGGTTTGTTTTTGAATTTAATTTTATTTAACCGAAGTACTAAACATTTTATCAACTTAATATCAAACTAGCGCAAGTATTTATGTTTTCCAAAGAAGAGGCAGAACATTATAATCCATAATAAAACAATTCCACAGTCTACCCGGTATAATAAATTATCAAATTCTTTTCAACAAAAATTCAAAATGCTTGTGATAATTTCTATAAATTTCCTACAATCGGCCATTAAAATCATTTGAATCGGTTGAAAATTTATAGTTATTCTAAATCAAAATTAATCAAAATTATTAGTGTTGAATTTGTCCATGAGTTTATTATTGAAATTCCCAATACACTTTTGTTATTTATCATTGTCTGGTATTTTATTTGATAACTAATTTGAATTATTCTGTTTCAGGAAGTAGCGTCAGTAGAAGAGTAAGATTGTATCTGTCCTCCATCAAATGAACTAAGTTTTTATACATACATTTTAAATGAACTACAAAAACAAAAAGTTGATCATTCACTTCTGGCAGTGATCGAGTAATTCCGACCAAAAAAAAATCTGGAAGCTGCCTGCCTACATACCTATTTAAAAAAAAAAACCATAATCTGTTTAAAATATGTAACCAGAAGATTTTTAATACTCTCATAATGAAATATTTTATAATGTCTTAGAAATCTGGACAGTTTTTATATGTCGTTAATACGGCTTTTTTAATCGTATACAATTTTTGTAATATAAAACATTTAGAATAGTCTTAATATTTCTTAGGTGAGCTATTTTGAAAAACGAATCTTGTGTTATCGTCAGTTTTAATCTTGTTTAGAAAAAAATTAGGCCAGTCTGTCAAAATTATCATTCAAACGAAAGTGTCAAAATCAAGGCTGGACTATTTATATATTTAAAAGCCAAACAGTTTTTGATAAACATTATTTTATTTGTAATTATTATTTTTATCGTAGCTTTTATTTAGATTAGATACATATCTTATAATAAATTTTAACTAAAAAAACAAAAGGGAAGTTATATACTTACTCGGTGAACTTTTTGTAAATGTATTTAGCTGTTAAATTCTACTGAAAAATGTCGGGCCAATTTAAGTCTCTTTCAACCGAATATGTTTTTAACTGTATAAAAATTTTAAAAAAAGTATAAATGTGTAGAATAGAAGAACGGCCGATTAAAATAACAGTGTGCTTCTTGTATTTTCTTCTATATAGGCATCTAGTTTATTAAAAAAAAAAACTACACCTTCGGTAAAATTGCATCAAGTACAATTATTGAAATTAATAATTTTCCTAATGTTGATACTGTTTTACCAGGTATAGTTTTTTTTTATTTTCTCTAAATATCTTTTCTTAAAAAAAATAGAAGATTTTTGTCATTTCCTACACTATATTCACAGATATGAAAAATGTAACTTATTACGAATAATAAAGGTTTTTTGTTTCTCTTATATACAGGGTGCATTCATTTTCCAAGGACCCAGACCAAATACTGCATTTAAATCAATTAGATTTCTGCTAATAGTACTTTAAACATGGAAAATTTAATTTCTGATTTTCAAATTTATTAAAAGCAGATCTATTCCAACTGATTCTCGTTCCAGTGTCGCATTCTATTTAACTTCTTAAAATATCCACCTAAAAGTCAAAGTCGAACATAAAAGCTCTTCTCTCAACAAGCATAAGCTTTCTTTTTCAACATGTGATCAGTTGCCAAGCAATCGGACGTTTTTTCTGTGATGACATCCTGTACTATTCTCCATTTGCGATCACTCTACCTTTATCCTCTTTTAATAACCACTGTTTCTTGATCAGTGGGATATCCAGCAAATTATTTAATCTGCTTCACATCCTTTAGAGACCAAAGCTGAAAATCAAAACTGAATCAACAAAAGAAACTTGAAAATGCATTACTTTCGTCTCTGGTTGGGTAAATCGGCGGGTGTAATTTAGGCGCTAACCATCCTTCTTTACCTGTCTGACCAAGAAGGATAGATAATCCGACATGTACTTTCGGCGCTAAGAAGTGCAGGTAGGTCGAGTCATAAAATAACTCTTATCTTGATAATTTAACCACCAATATTTGGAAAAACCCAATAGTTTTCTATTTCTTATTTTCTGATATTTTTATACATAGTTACACTATGATCAACCGGGTTTGGGCCTGGGTTTCCTTTTTTTTTTAGTTTTCTATTTCTTATTTTCTGATATTTTTATACATAGTTACACTTTGATCAACCGGGTTTGGGATTTTTAGGTACGGTTAGCGCCCAAAATACACATAGGATTAAAATGAACCTTCGGTCTTGGCGCCTAGTTTACATGTTGTAAAACGTGCATTAATCTTTTAGCGCCCAAATTACATCCGACCGGGTAAATTGCACCGAAAGATATATGAGAATACAAATAATTTAAAAAAAATCTTTATACTGACGCTTGATTGCCGTACCAGCAGCAGCCGCGTCAACTAGGTACTAAAAAAATTTAAATAGCTTGTTATTAAATGAGTTGTTTATAATAGTTTTTAGTTGAATTAACATGCCTTATATTTTTTCTGTGATGGAAAGTGTAATACTAAGCTAAATGAATGGAATTGTAAAAAGTAGGGATTTACTGATATGTATGTTGGTAGTCATGGTATGTAGAACGTGTAGGATGTGGTCAAATAACTTCTAATCTACATGTACATTTTTAAAGTGTTTAAATGAAAATTTTCTCATATTCGCAGCCCTGTTTTTCCCATTGGGGTGTGAATTTTAATGTAAGATCGTTTGATTTGGAATAAAACAATTAAAAATTACACAACGAAATTTTTGCGTGTTTCAAAATTTACATTTATTAGCAATTAAGTTATTTGATATATTTTTTTTTCAACTCGAAAAGTATATATTCTGTCTCTTGTATTCAGTGTCCCACAGCTATTTGATATTTCGCTATAATTGTATCCGCCGACTTATCAAAAAGGTTGTGTGTAGGTAAAAATGATTAAAATATAAATCTTCATGTACGTGTGAATGTGTTTATAAACATAAATATATAATTTAGGATGTTGATATTCAGGTTTTTTTTCGTATTCCCTAATAAACTAATTAGCGTATAATAGTATATTACGTAACGTGTGTGGTAAGGAGCATTTTACGCACGAATGGAAAAGTTACGCACGATGCCGCGTAGCGGCGAGTGCGTAATTCCGTGAGTGCGTAAAATGCTCTACAACACGAGTTACGTACTATACTTTACCTACGACCTACTTGTACTTGTATTTTTCATAAGAAGCATAAGAAATAACAGTTACATAATTAGAGGTGCTTGGTAAACTCCATCTCTATTACTCTATTACCAATGAAAGAAGCACAGTAAAGAACTAACGTTTAATCATTATTATTATATTGTTGATAATCGAAAGTCCATTTTTCAATTATAATCAATACATATACATAGCCCTTTGTGCTTTTCACAGTCAAACGTGGCCATATCTAATGTTTTCATATAGTAAATTTTTAATAAAATGGAGACGTCTACTGACAGTTGCTAAGATGTTGCTAGGGAAGCCGTGCGATTTACTTTACAGCTGTGCGTTTTTTTTACAGTGCGTAATAGCTGTCATTACATTGATACCGACTGTGTGTTATTGACTGATTACAGGGG
>CAJUYI010000904.1:60787-83252 GCA_910591695.1 Galerucella pusilla | reverse complement strand
TACAGGGTGCTAGAGATCGAGTGGAAATAATTGGCGCACCCTGTATATCGTTGGAAAGGTATTTACATGAACTATCTACCTGCCGAGTTTCATAAAAAAATTCAGATGCTCGGATACGGAACTTTAGCACAAGTGACATCAAGGAGGTAATAGCAAGGAAAAAGTGGAATCTTAAAAAGTATATAAGGAACTGGAAATATGTACGTAGCATCCTATAAACAATAAAGTAATATACTTACTTTATTTGTAACATGTATTTCTAATTTACTATCTTTGACTAGACACTGTATAGGAATAGTAACATCTACAACATCATTGGACTGTTCACTATCGCCTTGTTGACTAGTAGCTAAAAATAATTTATTTGTTATTTGGAAAAATTCTTCAATACAATTTAAACATTTACTTCTCATTATTTTTCCGTATATAGCCTTAATCACAACCAATCCCTTTTTATTGCTTTCTTCTTCTCTAATTCTGGTGTATGTGGCGGTCATAAGGTCTTGAGCAGCGGCGGCTTCTTTTCGTTTTTCCAACAATTTATTATAATTATTCTGCTTTTGTTTTTCAACTTTCTTATTTTTTTCTTCCCGCAAGAAAGGTTCTACAAAACCTTTTTTAACAACTACATATATTACTAAAGGCACTACAGTTGCGTAGAAAACGGGAGCCGGCATTATTTCTTCGCACAGATGAATTGGGAAGGAGTATGTTTGCGAAACTCGTGTTAGCCTGAAATAACGGGACATGAACATAAAGAAGAAATAAGAAGGCGACTCAACTGGTCTTGAAAGATGTTGCTCATTGAAAAAAAATAAAAGGTAAAGATTGGAGAAGTTATAAATCGGCTTATGAAACTTCTCAATTAATAAATTAATATTTACTTTATTTTAAGTTTTACACCAGAGGGTACTCCACACACAACAGCGAAAGCCAAATTACTGTGTTTTGATATTTTTTTCTCTGCTCCATATTCTAAGACTCCTCCAAATGTGCCTACTCTAAAAAATACCAATTTAGGAAGGGCATTTTCATAAATGTGCATTCTTACTTTACTGCTAGTCTAAGTTTCAAGTCTTGACTCAATATTTTTCTTGTGTATTGTAAAAGAACAAAAGAATGTGGCAATCCTACTTGTATTGAAAAATTGTAGCGATTCTTTTCTAAAACAAATAAAATTTTTAAACATATTCAAACTACATTAGAAAACTAGTTTATTGCAATGAGTAACTGACTAAAAATCATATTAAAATTGAAATTTACATTACCTGTATCTCTAATAATTTGTGTGGTGAATGCAGATCTCAGTCCACCTTGGTATGATAAATATCCTACAGAGTGTTTATCTACTTGCATTGCTAAAGCTAAAAATATTTGCTGGTATTAACAATTGAATTATAATAAAATACATGATGTTTAAAATTGCCCAAACAATAGCAATGGTTTTGGCATGTTCTCTTGTGTTTTTGGTATAAAGAATTTGTATTTCAAATTATTTTTACTTATTCAATAATAAACATATTAGTTAATGAATGGTTTATACATTTTGAATTTGAAGGAACTGAAAGTGTAAACAAAATTAAAGATGTTACAATATGAAATATTTAAAAAAGTGTCAATTTGTTCATTACTTACTTGACATTACACCAGGTCTAACTCCTTCTGGTGTAAATTGTAAGATAGTACCCCCATTCCAGAAAAACCTTCTTGTTAGAGTTCTAAAACCTTTAAATGAAACTGCTGGACCACTTCCTAAAACAAATTTTCAATAGACCCCAATGAAAAATATCCGGAAAAGGATCAAATAACACTACCTGCCGTCATTTCCACTTCAGCCCAACTCTTATGAGAAAATATATGACGCCAACTTAAATTAACACCACCACCTCCAGTGCCATTTTGTGTTTGAAGTTGCCCAGATAAAGTACAAGTGTCTTTTTGAGTCAAAGGAAAATCAACTGATTGATTAAATTGCATTGACGATATTTCAATGTTTGGGAATTGTGTTGTTAATTCACTAAAATAATGTATTTGTAAGTTTTTTTTCTACTAAGGACAAAATATATCTTATCATACTCATCATCCAAAAAATCGTCATAATAGGGATTAAACAGATCAGTTGCATTTACAGCTATGGTAACATTTCCAGTTGGGTTTGTTGCTTGCTTTTTTTGCCTTTCTGCCTTTTCTTCTGCCAACTGTTCATATTCTGCTCTTATTTCTGCTGGGGACTTTGTTCGTTGTACTATTTCCCAGCCTTCAGTTTCTAAACCTTTGGTACCAAGTGAATCATAAATAGCTCTTCTGTGTGGATCCGACAGAACTTAAAAAAATATATAATAAGAGTTACAACAGTTTTAAAGTGAGTGTGTTATGGTATTACCTTCATATGCTTTTTTGGTTTTATTGAACATTATTTCAGCCTTTTCTTTAAGCTCTTGGTCGACATGTTTATCAGGATGGTACATTCTACTCAGCCTTCTATAAGCATTGTTTATATCATCTTTGGAAGCCTAAAATTTCATCATGACTTAATTTTGAGGTTAACTCAACGAAGGATAAAATTTTCTCTGTATATCGAAGTTAGTTCATCAAATTATTAAATACCTCTCGGGGGATATTCAAAAATGAATAATAATCCTCTTCCATCACATTTTCATCTTCACCATCAAAATCCATGTTGAAAATCAACCTGAAGTTTCTAATTTCAATGTCAAATGTTCCGAGACCAAAAATTCTTTAAACAATGAAATTTCTATCTTCTGCTTACCTTTAACACTACTGTTAAACTGTGTACCAATGTATTTTATGTACCTTTAACTAAAATTTTTGATACTGAATGCCTTAGTATTTCAACTTCATTTTTCAGCATTACATTTCAAAGACTGATTTCAAAGCTTAGGCAACACACCTTACGTTATTACAAATTTAAAAATCATATTGCCAACCTAACGCTTTGAAATTGGATAAGGCATATTTTTAAACATGTTACAAAGATATGTACGACGTGTATTAACTATGTAATATATATCAATATCCACTGCTTAAATTTATAATTTAATCATTGTTATTTATTGATATATCCGGGGTATTGATGGACAGAATCAAACTATTTATATAAATATATATATACCTTGAATTTTATTTTGTGCTTTTAAAACATGCCTAAACTGAAATTATTTTATCGAAAATCTGACGATGTCATTTGTTGTCAAAATTACAGAAAAATTTGAGACATCAACTTGATTTTGTATGTGAAATAGTATCAGTATCGGTTTAATAACAAAATATCAAATGGTTTTGTTTTAAAATAGACAGAATGACCAGAGACGACAAATTATTTTTTCACAAAACTGTTCAACATTTGGCAAGATCCTTGGCTAATATTAAAAATGCTCCTTGGAGTAAAGTAAGTTTTAATTCTCGTTTTAATTACAGAACCTTGATACATAATTTTAACAATTTCGTCATTTTCAGGTTCAAACTCTTTTTTCACTTTGTCCATCGGATCCACAAAATGGTACTTTTGTTATAAATTGCCGACAACAAGATGCAGTTATTGCTCTTGGCATTTATTTTTTGGAATCTGGCCTCCAACACAAGAGTATTATATTAACATACCTACTGAAACTTGCCAAGTTGATAGAAAAAGCTCAATGGCAGGATGAAATTAAATTAAATCCCTCTGATCGTTAGTATATTAAATATATGAAAATATTTCTAGTCTTGGTAATTTAGTTTTAAAGGTGATATAAAGTGTCCATTGATTAACAAGTTGAAAGTTACGCATATTGTACATGTACACTATCATATCATTAGTTATAATTACCTATAGTTACATGTCTATTCAAGGGCAATAATGCCATTAGTTGATAGTTCCATTATAAATTCAAAAAACTTATCATTATGAGTTGTTGCTTAAAAATTATAAATCACTTTAATATTATAATAGTTTTAGAAGAAATCTAAAATCAATTTATCCACATAACCACATTGTTTTTCACAATTTTATGGAAAACAAATTTAAAATGTAAATTAATTTACAAAAAAAATTTGGTGTGAATTTTATATTCCACTTTCCTCGTCTTTTATGAAAATGTGATACCAAAAAATTAATTTTAGGAATTCCTATAGCAGAAAAGTTTAGTTTTTGCCTCCACACCCTTTTGAGTGACATAGCAGTAAAATGCGAAGACAACAGAAACGATATATTAAATGTTCAGGTAGAGAGCTTGACATCTCTAACAAACCAGGTATTGAAAATGCAAGATTCGGCCAACAGAAATAGTGCCAGCAAGTTGTTTTTATGCAAAACCACACTACCTGTCCTTATTGGCCTGGCTAGAGCAATGGGAAGGTTTTGCTCAAGTGATCCTCCTTTAATTTGTAGAATTTTTCCCAAACCAGAACCACCTTTGAGCCCAGGAGCTGCAAGGGAACAGAATATGCATAAAAGAAGTTTTAGTAGCTTTAGAAATATAATTCCAAGAAGTTTATCAGGGAATCTTCATGCTACCGTTGATATTTTGGCTGGTCCAACTGTAAGTAATATTTATATACATTGGATGTTAACAAACTTCTTCAGAATATTCTTGAATGTAAACGTAAAATTAAATCTTTTTTTGTAAATTATTATTGTGAATTATTCAATTCCAATAACTGACTGTAATACATTTTTTTAGGGTGGGTATGATACTACAGATATTGCATTCAATTCAAACTCTTTAAAACGAGGCATATCAATTATGCACAGTGCAGGCCTCTATGATGCAAAAACATATTTTTTTACCAAATTTGGTTCCAGTTTCAACCAATTTCCTCATTTGCGATTAAATGAAACAAACGACAAAAATCCCCAAGTTATATTTCCCCAGTCTCACCTTTCTACCATTTTAACATTGAGTAAGAAGCTATTAACCAAAGATATGTTGAGTACATTAGATGAACAAAGTTTAGAAATCAGTTCAACAGGAAAAATTCAGATTTTTCCATACAAAACGTTTTCAGAGACTATAAATCTAGTTATGGTAACACTGATGAGAGAATTGCTGCAACCCCAGAAAGATTTACCTGTGCCATTTACTAAAGATGTTCAGGAGTTTGTTAAAGGTAATGAGTTTACTGTTGTAACACATAATGGATGTACATTGCATATAATTAATTTTAGGGCTTTATTTGAATGGCCAGACAGAACTCCAAAGCAGAAATCATGATGCCAGTGAAAAAGAAGATAGAGAAAATAATTATGCTTTAGTAAATAAGTTTAAACTAAATGTAATGGCAAATGCAGCATGTGTGGAATTGTTGGTTTGGGCAATAGGAGATGAAACAGGTATATTTTAATGCAGTTTTATTTAAAAAATACCATTTCTAAATTGGCTTATATTGCAATAATTTACATGGATAAACTATATTTTTATTAAATTACGTTTACAGGGGTTCAAAAAGTTGCTTTGGTTTTATCAACATACTATTTTGGCTTATTAAATACACAAATTTTCCTACTTGACATCATAAAACTATTTTTAGTCTTATTTTTAAAATGGTTGTTGTTGATAGTAGAGAGTACTTATTCTCTAGATACATTCAATTGCCTCATTTTCTTAGAACAGCTGAAAAATTAATTTAACTATATTTTTATAAATAAATTAAACACTATTGCAATACCATTGTACCATTTATACACTTGCAAAAAAACAAATCCAGTATATTTTGATGATTTCAATTCTATAAGCAAAAATTTAATAATGTCTATTTTCTGTTTCTTTGCAGTTGATTCTGAATATAACTTTACTACTTTACTGCACTTCATAATAATAATTTTAGGTGAAAAAAACTTTGCCTTTGAGTTTTTTCATACCTCTTGCTTGTCACCTTCCTAACTTTTTTGTTTTTGTTTTAAGGAATTTGTTGCACAAATGCATATTATAGGATTATTATGCAGTCTTAAATCTAGAATTAGATGTTTTTAATTTGATTTTTGGATGGTTGGTTTTTGAAATTAGATCACACACACTTGTAAAAGTCATGAGAAAATGTTGCATTTTATTTTGTTGAAGATATGTTCTGAGTGATCTTGTTTTAAATTGGAAATATATTTAAAATTATCACTTATTTGACTTTTACAAGTGATTGTACCATCATGATTTTTTTTCTGCCTATTTTGTGTGAAATAACTGCCTTCATTGACTTCTAACTCTTTTTAAAAATTGATATGTTTTCCCCTTTCCATTGGTATGTAATTATTAAAGCTACGAAATTTTTTTTCCTTATAAAGTGTGGCAAAAATTAGCTGTTTATAAAAGTATTAATTTGCATAATTATAATAACAAAGAGTTTTGTCCATTGATTACTCGTAATCTTATATTGTAGGAGTAGCTTTTATCAAACATCCATTGTTGAATTAGTCATAATCGATTAGTCGCTAACAGAGACGGACTTACTGAGATAAGTAAAAAAGTTACACAAGGATATAATTTATACAGAAAATTTTTTCTGTGTAATATTAACATAAATAGAAACTTTACAAATTGAGCAATGGACATAAAACTATGATTTCGCTATTGTTAGATAATGTTATTGTACTGTTTAATAATTACATACTGTTTATACAGGAACGCTGTGAAATTATTTACAATAAACTAGAAAAATTTAGCTCAACATGCCATTCTAAGTAAGATTTAAATGTAAATTTTAATTAATTTTCTGTCGCACAAACTCTACTCCAAATTACAAACTGCAAGCTCAACTAAACCCTGAAAATTAAAAAAAAAAAAAATGCTTCCAAACAGTTGCAAACCAAAAAGTATATATTTTTTCAAACGTTCAGATATGTTTTGCCGATTCAATGCTGGTTTGAGTATGTAGTTACATCTTTTGGTAATCGACCTCATTTTAAAAAACGACTAAACAGGAATAAGAATTAAAGATGATGTTACTACAGTTGTCAGAACCAAACATGAGCCCCGGAAAATATGCGAACTAAAATAAGGTCATCGCAAGCAGCCAATCAAGAGCCAATGTTAACGATTGTCCATTAGTAATTGTTAAATATAATCGAAATAATATGACCGAGTGATTTCATCAACATACATCATTTTATTCATTCTGTATCAGTGTTGTCAATGCGAGGATGATTATCCGATTTTTAGACAATTTCACTAATTTGGATCCAATAGGTTTTCGAATATTTTGTAGAAGGGATATATAAAATGGCTATTGTTTTTGGGGACTTCCGATATTGACTGGGGTCGAAGACTTTATTTAGATAACCATTGTGTATTTTTGGTAATTTTGACAAATTCTGATAATTTGAATAGTAAGCTCGGGTAATGTTCATTTTTGCATCGGCAACACTATGGACTATAACCAGTTCATATTTTGTTGCTTTCCATAGAAACTTGATCCTTCTTTTTCAATTCAATTTGAAAATATAGACTTTTAGGGCGAACGGTACTTTTAGTTTTGGTCCAATATAAATTTTTTTATTAATATTTAGAGTTACATTTTTAGCAAGTTTGACTTTGTTTACATATCTCTTAACAGTTGACATTTATGGTATCGATATTTGGTTATCGATTTAAAATATCGAATTGTTACTACAAAAATACAACTACAGCGACATGAACACGCCCTCCAGGGCTCACGTTTGCTTCTGCCAACTGTACACTAAGATGCTAATTATAGAGTGTTTGGTATTTTTACAAACCTGAATAGAACTTCAATAAGTTGAGCTAAATGGTGCTATTGTATTGTAATACTGTCTCTACCCTCCTTTTTCATATGATATTAATTAATTTTTTTTCACAAATTATTTCTAATAATTTTAGGAGCTGATAGTTTATGTGGTAGATTAACTGAAAAAATAAACTCAAACCATGGTTATAGATTAGTCATAGCACACATGCCTCTTTTGATGGTGTGTTTAGAAGGATTGGGTAATTTGGCTCAGAAGTTTCCAAACATAGCGTCGACGTCAATATACTGTTTGAGGGATTTTTTAATCACCCCATCTCCAATTTTATCGAAGCTACATCGACAAGCAAACGAAAAAACCAATAAAGAGCAAGTAAAAATAACAGGTAAATTATTTGATATTTCAATTTCACTTTGTAATCAAGTTCTTACATTCAAATTTTCAATTCTATTCATGTTCTTTGTTTATTTACATTTACTAGATTTATTAACTTATATTCCATGATAATTTTTGTTATTTCAAAATAGATCCCTTCAATCAATATTATTTGTCTTTACATCTGACAATTCAATTTGCTATTTTAAATATATACCTATTTCTAGAATAAAAGAAATCTGTTTTTCTTTATTAAAATTTTCAGCACAAGGAAATCAACTAAAGGCAGAATCATTAAAAACACAATCACCTATTCAATCTGCTTTCGAAAAGTTAAGAGATGCAGCTATAGAAAACTTGTGTATAGCCCTTAGTGCTGCCCATATTTTAGATCCTGATTGCGTAAGGGCGTTAGTAGCATCAGTTTCTAACAGATTATTTACTGCTGAAAAAAGTGATAGGTAAGTAGAAACAACATAAGTAATAAATTATTTGCTACTCAGGTTATGGATATTCCAAAAAATGAAAGTTATGTTTATTTTTCAGCGAATCAACTTTAATTTCAACAAACATAGTAATAATGTTAGGCCATGTGGCGGTTTCCATGAAAGGAACTCCGAAAACTACAGATACTATTTTACATTTTTTTCAACAGAGGTTTTGTAGAGTTCCATCTGCTTTAGATACTTTAATAGTAGATCAATTGGGTTGTATGATTATAGCACAATGTGAGCCACACGTATATGAAGTAGTAATGAAGATGTTCACTATGATCACTGTAGAAAGTGGTAGTACTGCTTATGGAAATACAACTAATGATAAAACACAATACAGGTATTAAGAAATTCGAAAATAAACAAAATATTAATAACTACTCTTATTTTAATTAATGATTGCTAAGTATTGTTAATATGACAAGATTAATTAGCTAAAACGCTTTAGTTACTAGATATTAATTATTTATTTATTTAAATTTTGATATTACATTGTAGGCATGTATCACGACCAGTGATTAATGCATTGGCCAATATCGCGGATAATATACCAGGAGAATCACAAATGAATGAATTACTCGGACGACTTTTAGAACTTTTCGTACAATTAGGGCTGGAAGGAAAAAGAGCGAGTGAAAAATCACCAGGTAAACGTACATAGATTGTTGAATTCAATAGAAAGCAAGGTTTTTGGACATCTCCAATAAGTTTTTGACCCGAAATCAAAAATAAAAAAAACCATTCTTATACATGTTGTATAGATCGCGAAAAGTCTATTCGAGCCATACGATTTGATTTACACAAGTACGACAAGGAAAATAAGAGAACTAAAGGGGGAGAAGAATAATTGTTCGCAGTCAGCGTTGGGCGTGTTTTCAGTTCCAGCTACCAATCTGATATGGAGCAGCGTTGCCAGTTTAAAATGTTTGGTACTTTCTAAGGAATAATTATCTTATTTTGCATTTAACTTTTAATACGGGATAACGCCGTATTTTTTTTATTTAATACAAGCATGCCCGCATCAACTACTAAGAGTTATTAGCAGGAGGACTTACACTAGTAGTATATGTTGTATTTGTGTTATAGATAATTTTTAAACTTTGTTATACAAATTTATGTCTTTGAAATATTTAATTAAAGCACTTGTGTCTTTGGTGAGCACATCCTTGAATACCGCACTTAAATTATTCTGTCTTCTATATCTAGAATATTCGGGACACTCTAAGATGATATGTTTTATAGAAAGAGAAACATGGCAATGTATACATTCTGGTGCTGGTTCTTTGTTGAGGAGATATTGATGTGTAAGGAGTGTGTGACCTATTCGCAGGCGGGTTAAGACAACTTGGTCTCTTCGTTTTTCTGGTATTGTTAGAAATAATTCGACTTGTGGCTTAACTTCTTTCAGTTTGGATGTCGTAAAATCTATACACCGCTTTCGATTCAACAATTATTGGTATTTAACATCGTTGCCGACAAAAGTTGGGAATAACTTTTACAGATTAATACATTTGGCAACAAATGACTGCGCACAATTATTCTTCTCTCTCTTTCAAGTGTTTTTCTAATATTTTCCTTGTCGCACTTGTGTACATCGCATGGCTCGAATAGACTTTTCGGAATCTGTATATTTTTGATTTTTGTTGATTGTTATATTGTTTATAGGTGCTTTAAAAGCTTCTAGCTCTGCGGGAAATTTGGGTGTCTTGATACCGGTAATAGCGGTGTTGTTAAGACGATTACCACCTATAAAAAATCCCAAACCACGCATTCATAAACTATTTCGTGATTTTTGGTTGTATTGCGTCATCATGGGATTTACAGCATCCGATTCAGGTAATAAGCATTCTTATTTCAATAAAGTCTGATGACTTCACATATTTGGCATTTACCAATAGAGGAGTTCAGTGTAAGGTCAGTGTGGCCAACAAAAAGTGTTTTTTTCTGACAAGAATGACAGTTAAGGTCTACCATTCAAAACATAACATTTTTGCATGTTTTTTATCATTACGAACATCTTTATTGCTCTATTGAAATAATGAATACCCCTCCGAAGCGTATATTTCTATTTCTATATATCTTGGAATTTAAAATGACTTTTGAGCTGATTACTCCACATATCGGTGGTCAATAATTCGAGGAACTTTTGGCATGCCACCATTTCATTTCTGTTATCTGTCACTATTTAAGTCAGATGTCAGTGGAAAACATAATTAGAAGAATAGAGATACAACTAACTGGAAATGCTACAAAAATCTAATCGAAAATGGACATACACAATTGAACGAGTATCAACAAAAATAAAAATAACTGACATTTGACATAACTAGTGACATATAACAGAAATGAAATGGTGACATGCCAAGAGCTCCTAGAATTATTGGCCACCGATATGTTGAGTATTCAGCTAGAAAGTCACTTTAAATTTCAAAATATGTATAGGTACGCTTCGGGGTGTATTCATTACTTTAATAAAGCAATATAGATGTTCGCAATGATGAAAAACATGCAAAAATCTTATGTTTTGAATGATAGACCTTAACTGCCATTCTTGTCAGAAAAAAACACTTTTTGTTGGCAACACTGACCTTAGATTGTACTCCTTTATTATTTTATCATACTTAGATTCTAAATAAATAGTATAGACTAAAGTTCATTTAAAAACCAGGAGGAGTAATTTAAAAAGCATTGCTCACACCACTAAAAGTTACCAGATTAGTTACTAAAGGGTGTGTTCCGAAAACGTAGTTAACAGTCGTGTTCCAAATATATTAATTGTGTCTTGATAGCAAAGAGATTAGTCATAAGTCGATTTTTTCTTTGATCTTCAGAATGTAAAACTTTTTCCTGTTTCGTGTTTGAAATTTCTAATTCAAACTGAAATATTACAACATCCACATTACTCTATTACGGCTGTTTTAAGTTACCAACAACTGGATGCTTCAAAAATAAAGTCGATAAGTTAATTTTTGAAACGTTTCGACCAGCATACAGTACCTATATAAAATAATTATCTATCATTCTTTACAACTAATTCCTTACAACTACTACCAGTGAGTTGCAGAAAGTAGAAACGTTGGAAATGAAGTTACTACAAAGTAACATGAAGAAAGGATTCAAACGATATTACAATATTGAATACAATAATATTCAAAACACTTCACAAAATGGCTAATAAATACCTTCGACTCTACAGAAGATTCAGATTCACATTGATCACAAACAAATTATGGTCATTGTTGATGATGAGTATTACAGATAGTCAAGTTACTTCAATTATATTTATTTTAATTGAATTGAAAAAATATGACAATTTATAATATGTTCTGGCAATAGCATTACTACAAAATTAATAACTTTTTTAGAGCAATAAGCAGTATTAATTTAAACATGTCCAATAGTTATCTTTATGTTGTTGGATTAGGAGTACTTAATAAATAATTTTTCAAATACTTCTGAGATATTTTCTTCATTGTTTTGGCATTCAAAAACCAATAATGCATTTACTACCGAACCCATTCTTCTCTATATTGTTTTATATCTTCCAAAGCTTATTATTACTGATCTCGTTATGATCTTTCAATGAACTTTGACGATTTCTTTCCTAATATGTATATAACAAATGAATAGTACTTTTGACTACTCAAAGGGTGACACAGATAAATTAAATTGGTTCAATAAAGTCTGAACTTTTCGTTAAAGCTTGCAATACTTTGTCCAACACATCTCATTTTTGTTCTTTAACCATATTCACTTATCATAATTTTTAAAGGTCCTGGTATTTCACCAAAATTTTTTGCACTGTATATTTTTCCTCCCCCTCAGTATTCCTTTAATAGTCGGTAAACCGACTTTACTACTATTTTAAGAAAAATGTAGAGTAATAATGTACCAAGCCTTAGAAATTTTAATGATAACATGAATCTTTTTGGTTTTTCATCCAATATTTTTTATTTATTTATCTCTTAGAACTATCAAAAATGAAAATCAGCTGGATGTCAATGCTAAGAAATGTTGTGTGAAAGCGAGCTGAATCTGATCAATCAGAGATCTACAGAATTGCCAACTTAAATTCAAATTACTCCTCCTGGTTTTTAAATGAGGTATAGTTTATTCACCTTAAATACAATGAATAGGTACTCAAAGTAAAAATTATTGTTATATGAGATACAATACATAATTTTACTACAACTCTTCCACTTACTCTCTATTCTTTGATTGATACAGGCCTTTGGCCTCAAGAATGGTATGAAGGCGTAAAAGAAATAGCAGTAAAATCACCAACTTTGGTATCATTCACATCAAGCAGATCCGAAATGCGTGAATTACAAATTACCAGTGCAGTTAGAAACGAAAGCGTGTCAGTCAATGAATTACAAGAATTAAGAACGCAAATTTTAGATCTATTGAAGCATCCGGCTGATATAACCGCATATGTCAATAAGTTATCATTTGCCCAGTGTACGTTTTTGCTAAGTGTCTACTGGGTAGAAACACTAAGGTATTGTTAGCTACTACTTTTAAAATATTAAAAAAAATATTCATTGACATTATTATTGTAGAGTGGCGAATTCTGGTGAGCCAAGCTTGGTTCCAATAATTGCAGACTATTTAAGCGACTCTGCACTCCAGAAAGACAAAGCAGGGATGTGGCATTGTGTTCAGTCGGTTAGCGAAAGAGTTTTTGAGAAATTCTTAGATGTTATGAAAGATAGGCCTAAAAACGAATCGAGAGAGTTAGATTTAGAAGAACATGCTCAGTTCTTGTTGGTAAATTTCAATCATCAACATAAGCAAATTAGAAGAGTTTCCGATAAGTTTTTAGCAAGTTTGATTGATAAGTTTCCGCACCTTTTATGGAGCAGAAGGTAAATAAAATCCATTTCTTATATTTTATATGTTTTGACTGTTATATTTAATATCTAATTAATGAACCTACATGTTAATGTTTAGTAACTTTTGGAATACTTTAAAATACAATCAATTTTAGAGTTCTTTGGACACTGTTGGATATTATGCAAGTCCTGTCACAATCTCTAGAAATAGATCCCAATCAAGAAACACCTACACTAAGAATACCACAAACTCAATATACTATTCAACTAATGGACACTTTGGAAGCTAGAGAGGTAAATATAATGTGAATAATACATAATTTATATCACTTAGTTAGCGATATTGATGTTAATAATATATTTTAGACCATTGTAAAGGATTTCGCTGCTAACGCCGAGCGTATTATAAAAGAAGCATTGAAGTGGGCACCGCTTTGGACCAGATCACACCTCCAAGAATACGTAAATCAAATACCAGTTGGTGGAATGTGGCACCACTCTGGTTTATCTATGGCGCTAGAATCGGTCCTTCAATGGGGTCCGCCAAATGTACAGAACGCTCACTTAACTGTGAGTATGCTCGAGAAGAGACCCAAGTGTGTTAAAAGTGATTCTTCAAAATTGATGTCTGTTTCCTCAATAAGATCGAAATATATTGGAGAGGTAAGTGTGATAAACTTTGCTTTGTAGCCATAAACTCCAGCTCAGCCTTGATGCAGAGCTCTACCACCTTGAAACTGAAATAGACAGCCTAAGTGCTTACGTCACAACTGTGGGCGGAGCCTGGACTGGTTCCAAACAAACTCTTTCTATGTAAAAGTCCCATAAGGACGAAAAAATTTGCAGGTTTGCTTTGCACTGTAATGCTTGCAACCTGGCACAAAGATAGTGTCTTAAAGGCACTAAAAATATATTCAGTTAAAGTTGCAAACTAAATAATAATATACAGATAGGTATAAATAGCTTTATTCAAAATAGGAAAACCTAACTTACATACAATATTACATTGTACATAAGTTTAAAGTATACAAACATATAATAAATGTATAAATAAACAAATACATACCGCATTTATAACAATTAAAAAAAAATCAATAATCACTGCATTTCAATCTTTACAAATTGTAGTAAATCTTTAACAATTTGTGGTAAAAATAATTCTAGGTTCATCGTTTAACTAAATAGTTCATGAATCCCCTTTTAAATTGTGGCAAACTTTGTGAATGTTTTATTTCATTTGGTAGCTTGTTATAGTCAATAAATCCTTTAAATATTAATGTTTTTGTATTTAAACGTTTTAGTTTGAATGTTAATATGTAAGTGATTGTTAGTTCTATTATTATATTCATGTATATGACTGTTATAGGTTATATATTTGTTAAAATACATTGGCAAAAGATTGTGCAACATCTTATAAATATAGGTTATTGTCATATAAATCTGCCTCTTTTCAATCGATAACCACTCCAATGTTTCCATCACTAAAGATACTGGGGTACCACTCTGCTACATCTTAATACAATTCTCATTGCTCGGTTCTGTAATTTTTGCAGTGCCCTTAATTTGTTTAAATCGAAAGTATACAGTAAGGTAGGACAGTATTTAAAGTGCGGCTGTATTATGGTTTTATACACTGTTATTCTAGAGTTAATACTTGAATGTTGCAATACTCTGGAGTAAAAGTACCTATAATTTCTTTAAAAATGTTTTTTGTATGTAACTAAAATGACTATTAAAATTTAAGTGATCATCAATCATAAAACATAGTAGAAATTATCCAAAAACCTGTCACCAAAACATAACCAACATATCCTCAAAAAGTTTTCAACTTACTTTAGTAATCGAATAAACTCACCTTGGCAAAATCACTTAAACGGCACGTTCCTTTAACACAATATGGAAACTAGATGTCTTATTTTGCCTTTATATCGATGAAAACACCAAATAAAAAATTCTTTATGGGACTTTTGTATGTGTGATTTTTGGGGTGACATTCACTGAGACCTAAAAGATCTATTGTGCCCCCTTATGGGACTTTTACATAGAAAGAGAGTTTGTTTGGAACCGTAATGGGCTCCGCCCACAGTTGTGACGTCGGACTTAGGCTGTCTATTGAGGGTTATCTGAAAAAAATAGCGATTTGTTTGTCTGTAGGGATAAAAAATTTGATTTTTATTTTCATTTCAGCAGTTATACTTCCTTGTTTTGTCATGCTAATTATATAAATATGATTAAAACCTTCACTGAAAATTTCACTGCTAATGTTGTAATGTACTGACACTATGGTTAAAGAAATTGTAGAAATTGCTTTATTATAATTTATTTATGTCATAATTATTCGATTCTAAACATTGTTCAAATTAAAAGTGTGCAAGATTTTCTTTAAACACTGGAGATCCTCGTTTGAATTTCAATCCGTTACACAGATGATCGATGGGATGTTTATGTTTCGTACAATAGTTTCTTGAACAGTGAGGGCAAGTAATTTTCAATAGTTCCTTCTGTTTGCATGCTTGAAACGTACAAATATTGTTCAATATATTCACGTAAGGGTGAATAACTGTAGGGCTGTCATTCCTGTAAGCTTCATTTTTATAAATGTACCCCACTGATAAATCCGGTTTATGTTCTCTTAACAAGCAATTTTGCTGTGATCTATTACACACTCGACATGTTTGTTTTTTGAATATGTGTTGGACTGGGTCTTTGCCTCTAATGCTGTTTAATTTAATGTTTAAAATATCGGCTTTTTCTTTAAATAATTTCGAGAATTTATTCGCTTTCGGTTGAATATTAGGAATCATTTTTTTCCTTACGTATTGACAGTTGTGAGCTTCATATCTAAAGTGGACGATGCAGAAATCCAGACGACAAGCATCGCATTTGATAGGGAGGAAATCGAATTTGTTACATGTTAATTTCGAGCAATATTTTCCTAGTTTGGGAAATTCCATAAAGTTTTCAAAATGACATTTTTGTGACGTTAAAAATTTGTAACCGGTATTTACCGATCTGTAAATATGACAAACGTTTGATTTTAATGAAAAGTGAGGTTAGTTTTTACTAAAATCACAAAATTACATTTATTAGTAATGGCGCCAAAAACTTGTGCAATTTGTGGCTGTCATTCAAGTGATGGATGAATAATTGAAAAACACAACAAAACTTCGATATCTATGGAGAAAAGTTTACTGTCGCTTCTTTTTTATAACTTCGTTGTCACAGATATTCGTACATTTTCTCTGGGTGTAAAATTTAATTCAGAATCTGGCGAAGTGTAACTTTTAAATATACAAATAATAAAAATTTTATATTCAAGAACCATACTTCTTGTAATTTTTTTTCATCATTTACTGAAATTCTGTCTATTGTAAAATATTATAATTATATAATCTATTATTATTGTATTGGTTTTTAGACACCCTATTCTACATATAGTGCTACATAAAAACATACACATATAATTTCGAAAACAAAATAGAAAATAAGAATCATTTGGTTAAACAATAGCTCATTATTTTTAATAATGGATGGTACCTACTCCAAAAACAGAAGCTAAAACTTATATTTTCCACAATATTTGTTAAGCTGTTGAATGGTAACTTAAACAATTCATAAATTGTGTTGAACAATTAAAACTTTGTCGAAACAAGTCATAAAAATAAACAATTATTATTTGAGATTCTTTGGTTTCACTTTTTTGCGTGTAGTTAACATTCAATTTACATTTTTTGAACAGTTTTCTCTATGTAACTTGATCCGTTATCTGTCAACGTCAGTTTGAAGGTCACGAAATTTTGCCCCCAAAACATCAAAGGATTTACGCCGGCTTTCGTTTCTTGTTTGGCTGATGTATTCTGTGTTTTTACTAAAATCAAAATCAAAACAGCTGTGCTTTTATTGGATCGATTGAAGTTGAAAATAAAACGTGAAATTCTGCGACTTTTTTTTTGCAACAAAAAATCATTATACAGTGTGTCCCAATAATTAATACATTACTTTTACTGTAAGAATCATTGATTTCAGGTGATTGGTATGGAATTTGGAAAAGACAAAAACTCTTTAGGTAATGAGATCATGAATCGAGTCTGGACAGCTTGTAAGGAAAGATCGGATGCTCTACATAGAGATGCTTTGTGGCAAGCCACAGCACTACTTATTTCTACCAGAGATTTAAACAGAAATCTTCTACATTGCATAGCGTGGTCTCAGGTAAACTACAAAGTGTAAAGTACAATGATGGATGTGTTAATATCTCACTTATAGGTGGAGTTATTTACAGCAGAAGCCATGAGAACTGCTGTAGAATGTTGGCAATGGTTGATAACTGCACGACCGGAACTGGAGATTAGATTTTTACAAGAAATGGTTGCTGCTTGGAAGTGTACCGTTCAAAAGAAACTTGGATTGTTCTCTGCTGATAAATCTCAAACTAGTCCGTTGGCTGCGTATGAAGGTTAGGTATTTAAAGAAACGTAATTTTCATTGAGATATCTTCAATTCGATATTTTTAGGTTGTCGTTTGGAACCGGATCCACCTTTTGTAAAACCACACGCTATTTGGGTTCAGTTTATTTGCGAGTTGGTAGAAACCATCAAATATAGTAGCTACGAAAAAGTTGAAATGATAAGTAGTTTGATTCATAATTCTTTAGCTATGAACGTCGGAGGCGATCCCCCATCACAGACTAGACATATTTCTGCTATCGGAGTCAAATTCAAGTAAGTTATTTATTTAAGTACTATTGGTTGTTATGAAACCTTGTGGTGGATTTGTACACCAAGCAATAGAGCATAAAAAGTAGTGGATTTGTGAAAAAATTTTTATTAACCTGCACCTAATAACATAACAATATTCACCAACATATTTGTTTATTAAACATAGGATTGCCATTCCATATACATTAGTACCATTGTTCCCTTCGGTTAATATCAGATGAAAATTTTAAGAATGTTTTGTTCCTCAACTTCAAATTTCGATGTGGCCAAAAATATTAACGGTCACAATTTTTTTGCAATACAACTATGAAGAATTATACCTGGTGATGACATTTTAGGGTACATTTACTTTTATTTCCTTTATTAAAATCGTGAACTTAATTAAAACTGAACTAATCCTAAATCCTACTCACCCTTGCCACACCATTAGCAATGGGCTCGTTTACTAAAATTTTTAAATTATTTTCAACTGTCGTAAAACAAAGTACTAAGGATAAAAATATGATTCAGAAAATTTCATGTCAATAGAATATGTCGTTCTCCTAATACAACCAATTAAACAAGCATACCGTAGCGGGACGAAGACTATGACTGTGACGTCACCGCATATGAAAGTTAATGTGCACTAACATTACGGTTCTGGCTGTAACGTGCCTCGCGTAGATTTTATTTACTTTGAATTATTTAAAAAACTTTTGTGTTAATAAAATGAAATGTGTGGACCTAATTTAAAAAAAAACAGACTCATTGAATCTTCCAGAAGTGGACTTGCTAATGATTATGAAGCTTTTTAATGAAAAACATCGTTTTTGGCTGTTTTCCGGCCAGAATGATTAAAAATGTCAATATTTTCATAAATACATGCTCTTCCAAATGATATACAGGGTGATTCCAGGTGTTTTATTTTATTCCTGGTCTGGTGGACAAAGTTACGGAGATAACGCTACAGGCTACTCAGTGAAAAATTGCAATTTTTTTAACTCCAGACTGCCCAATTAAAGGAGCTTCTCCAAATGCTATTTATGATGAATGTGTAGTGGAAATTAAATCACCAATGTTGAAAAAAGCAAGAAAAGCTTATTTTAATGGAGCTGGTAATATTGGTTCCAAATTTTTACATCAGATTCAAATGCACATGCACCTCACTGGTAAAAAAAGCGATATTTGTTAGAGCTGATCCAGACTTTGAATCAAATAAAATAATTTCTTTTAAAACATACAATATAGGCCAGTTTTGTTGATGATCTACTGAAAAAGATTACCTGTTTTGTTGGAAAAAAAGCAGTATTTAATAAAATTCAATTTGTTAAGAACTGACCCATTATTTTATTGAATAATTTTGAACATTAATAACACCACAAGCTATAAGAACAATATTATCTACTTTTTTAAATAAATTTAGATTAATACAAGCGTGTGGTTTTCAATAACCCTCTCAATATGTATTCACAACGTATTTTATAAGGTGATTTATAACGATTCTGATTGGAGAAAAATTAAATCCTAAAAATACAGAAACAAAGTATGTTGACTTATCAGTCAATGCTTTGGGTCTTTTTATGCTTTTCTGCCATTCCGTTTTTTTTGCATTCTTATTAATAGAAATAAATGGTTTGTTAGAACCGTACAATATTTATAGCTTTTTTTATTCTGGTTCTGGTCCATTGTGTCGAATAGTTTAAATTATTTCTAAACGTTCTTATTTCACAAACATATCACTGTTTAGAGTTTGCTAAAACGTATAATAAAAAATAATAAGCATATAAGCAAACAAAGTAGGTACTGTTACTAGCTAAGTATTCATCTAACCGAAAACCGATCGGCGCGGTATCCGCTCTCTGAACGAGAGATTTCATATGCGATGACGTCACGCCTGAAATTCGGAGAGGAGCGCTGTTTAATGTTTATAATTTTTTTAGGCGACTTAGGAGTCTCGCTGACGTCTAATTTTTTGCACAGAGCCTCAAAATGATGTGCTCTTCCTAATGGTAAAATAAATAAAAAATATGTAAATGAGCCCAATCTTATTTTTGACACTTTCACTTTGACAAACACAAGTCACACCAACCAATGTATAATTGATTTTGTATATTTTCATTTTTAATGACTTGAAAGTTACTTTACTTAATCCTTTTTGCTGCATTGATAGTTGCAAACGAGCTTAACACTGCCGAAGAGATCCGTTCCCCAAAAGGATGCTACATTCTCGCTCTTTGCTACTTCAACTCCTTCTATTTGAGTGTATACATAGTAGGGCGATGGATTTTATAAATTATTTCATCAATACTGAAGAAAACAATCTACGCTTGCTTCAAAAAAGCTAATTTAATTATTTTTTTTAGACTTCTATCTTGTGGTTTATCGCTGTTGCAAGGCGATATACTTCCAAAAAGTTTAGGAAAGAATGTGCTCAGGGAACGAATATATTGCAGTTGCTTGGATTATTTTTGCAAACCAGTTACGTGTCCGTCACAGGAAGCAGCAGATTTGAGAGATGACATTTCTACATTAATAAGATTTTGGCAAACTTTACATTCTGATAAAAAGTATCTCAAAGCAAGTGATGTAGGAGGTATTTATCTAACATATTCATTAAATGTGTAATTTATTTGCGAAATATCTTTTGAAATGTGTCTGTTTTATTGTGAATAAAATCATTATAAAATCACCTCCAGCCAAAGTAACTTTGTCGCTCTAGACCACCAATAATGTCAAACTCTGACATATAGTTGAAAACGTCTACTTTCCAGTCGGACGACACCGACAGAGTTGCTTCTGGTTTGTAGTCATACAAATATAAAACTATGACATTGCTATTGATATTTTTGAGATATTCTTTGATTTTAGAGGTTGAATTCACACCCACTATGACCAGCACGATACAAGGCAACGAACTGGCAAAACCTAACGATTTCAACAAAGCTCCAACTGGGTGGATTAATACAGTACCTCTTTCAACCAGTAGTACTACTTTAAGCAGAAGATCCGCTAAATCTACCAAACGGATACCTGTTGCTGATAATTTCGTTAAATGTTATTTAAAGAAGAGAAATCTGATACTGGAATTATTGGTAAGATATGAAAGATTTCGAACCTAATAGGTTCTAAGTTGATTATAATTGTTTGTTGTACTCAAATATCATAAAACAAATAATTGAAAATTGAAAAATAAAAATGAAACGTAATAGATACCATATGCAAAAGAATGCAACAATGAGAATAGGAAAGCTGCAAAGACTTGCCTTTGATTGAGGACATCGTGAGTGAAACCATTTTAGATATGAAAACCGACCATATGGCCACTAAACTTCTCCCCTGCCCTAATATGATGTAGAGATACCTCACAGAAAGGACTGGCAAGACCCAAGCAGACTGAATTTACCCCAAGGAGACCTGGTATACAGACGGGTCAAAGACTGGGGAAGGGACAGAAACAGGGATATATAGTGAAATGAATAATATATGATATTTTGTCCCACTACATGCCTCTGTATGTCAGGCGGAGATTTGTGCTATCCTAAAATGTGTCATAGGACTTACACTCACAGGATACAAATATTAACTGACCTCCAGTCAACCCTTGCAAGTGTCATTTAAGTTTTAACTGAATTGATGCAAATGGCCCTAAATTAACATTTATCTAAAATCAATTTACATTTTTAATTGCGTTGCGTTGCAGGCTGTGGAGATCGAATTTCTTATAGTCTGGCACAATCCAACTCTTAGACCTGAAATTCAAATGGCTGGTGAAGAAAATGTTGCGTTTTGGAGAGCGAAAACCATTACCGAAAAACAGTGGCACGATTATACACGATTGGCTTGGGACATATCACCTGTTTTAGCCGTTTTCTTACCTTCAAGGTAATTTTCATAAATTTTTTTAGACAAAATTTCTTAAAGAAATAGTCAAAATTTCCTATTCACCCCCTGACTGAGGAAATATCATTTCCTTACAGTTGTTAGTGTTCTACGTAAATTATTGAAAGCGCATTGTTTATAAGGAATTAATTTTATCTGCTTAAGTTATTGTGTCAATTTATAAAGGATGATGTCCAGTTATCTACATTTTAACGATTTTTAATCGTTTCCAATCATCTGTCAAAGTTTTTCAAGGTCAAATAGAGAATAGTTTTCACACAAAATCAGTAATCAATCTACCTGAGAATATTAAAAGGTTCAAATAGATTGACAAAAGATTACGGATTTCATTGATGATATTCAACACAGAATTTTTCTTACAGATTTAGAATGAACGATGCTATAATAAGTGAGATAAAGAACTTGGTACAAATGAACCCAACAACTGTAGCTCATGTGGCTGAAGCTTTACAATATTTGGTCACAAC